>QLIY01002286.1:0-20722 GCA_003260075.1 Phallusia mammillata | reverse complement strand
TTGGGTACTTTTCCGTTTTTGGTCGGGTATTTTCCCGTTGGTTATTTGAGGTACTTTCCCGTTTTCAGACGGGTACTTTCCCGTTTTCAGTAGGGCAATTTTCCGTTGATTATTTTGGGTACTTTCCCGTTTTTGGTGCGGTAATTTCCCGTCTACAGTAGGGTATTTTCCCGCTTTTTGTCGGGTACTTTCCCGTTTTCAGTTGGGCACTTTCCCGTTTATTATTTATTTATTACGGCCGTATATACAAGTAGACTTTATAATTGGGGATGTCCATTTCAGAATCCTTTACAACCAAGCGGTTTCAAATGTGAACCGTATCCAAATTAGTCGATATCCCTAATGCATATGCAAAAATATTTTGTAACATTTCCAATGTAACATTTTTTTACAGTTTTTACGAACATTCTCCCCTAAATTCATAAAATTCCTCCCCGGTTGGGAACCACTGTGTTAAGACCATGCGTAGCGCGCACTCAGACCCGCAAACAGTTTGTTTGCTTCATTTTTCCTGTCTAGTTTCGCGCTCAACAAATTTCGGGCGCTTAAATCGCGCAGAAATAAGCGAGAGTTCGCCTACCGTGCGTTTTTCTGCGTCTCAAGCAGCTTGAACCTGTGGTTCATGGTTCGTCGGCAAAAGTAAATGATGATGCTCTATTTGCCTTAAATGTATATATTTATGACATTGTTATGATTAACTTACATATTGTGTTTGANTGTGGTTCATGGTTCGTCGGCAAAAGTAAATGATGATGCTCTATTTGCCTTAAATGTATATATTTATGACATTGTTATGATTAACTTACATATTGTGTTTGACAATTTTTTAACCAGTGTTTGTGTACTTTACCCAGCGCTGAGTGTTACTTGCTAATACATGTACTTAAGATAAGCATTCCACTAATCTGAACAATGACATCCTATACCATCCAGTATGATTCCCACGGTACAAAATCATGTTTACTCACAAATAACAGATTAATACTAAGCTGTTTTAGATCGAAATTATACAACAATACAATTTTAATGATTAATTGCCATAAACAGCTATGTAAGCTAAAATAACGGCGAGCATTTTATGTAGTAAACCAAGGTACGCGCCGAAAATCGCAGTGCAAAGGAAAGGTGTGGTAAGGTAAGGTTAGACCAGGGCTTCCCAAACTGGGGGTGGTTTCCTTTACACAAGTGGTGGGCGCCTACTCAAACATGGCTGTGGTGTTTCAAGACCCGTGAGATTAAAAACGTTCCCAAATATTCGGAATTCTACGACACCACTATTTTTGGTCCTGGCTATCACCGGTGTGTGGTTCTATCAACGAGCGCATAGGCAGAACGTTGACTGGTTGGCGTTTGATTTTGCTGCCCTGAAATACGTTTCGGGGCTCGACGCCTAGTGGAACGACATTCGGTTACCGGACTATCGGTTCCCGTGGTACGCGATACTTTCGTCAGGGGACGATGACCACGCTGTACACGCTTATCCACTTTTTAAAACCAATAAATTGATGGAGGAAGAACTGAATGTTATCAACGTACGCGACATTCCTGTGAGGCTCTTACAAGCTGCTGGCAACATCACAACTTCGCGTGTGACGGCGCTCATTGAATGTATATTGCATCCTGGCAGTCAAATACTGCCAGTCGGGCATTGACGAATTCTTTCGTGATAGCATGCACTATGTGGAAGAGGTAAAAAGTGGAAGCGAGAAAACATCCACAAAGAACAGATGCTCAGGGGACGCATCTGCATTACAGCTGCAGATATAGCTGCCCTGTATCCAAATCTGCCCAGAAGTTTAATAAAAGAAGCGGTTGGTACAGCGCTACAAGAACACGCGAAGTTTAATGCTGAGGGAAGAAAACGGTTGGTGGACTTGGACATGGTAACTATAAAAACTGTTACAACTAAGTATGGTGAAGATTATTATCAACAAACCGAAGGTATTGTTACCGGAGATAATCACTCTGTCTCTTTAGCAAACATAGCTTTGCACTTTGTCTTGAAACCGATAGCAAAAACGCTTAAAAATGCGAGGTATTCAAACGATTTATAGACGACATATATGGATCGCAACTGGACCGGCGGTAAACAGATGCATCGAGGTTGCACTAAAAATGCAATGATGAAGTTTGGGCTTGGCCTGCCTTTAGGAATGTTTCAAAAGATAAGAGGAGATGTTGAATTTCTGGATGTATTACATTTATCGTCCATGCAGTCTCCGCATGGTTTTATTCTTATAGACTACAAAAAACCTTCCGCATCAAATCGGATTTTTTACACGGTACCTACCACCACCCCTTCAAAGTTTTCAAAGCAGGTGTGAAAGGCGAAGCCACGCGTCTACGTAGACATAACGAACAAGATGCGTACTATATAGAGGGTCTCAACAAGCAAAAAAACAAAATGCTTTAAAATTTTGTCTGAGGCAGCACCAACCAAAAAATTAAGACTGGCGGAACCATTGGTCTGGGCTACGGNCCACTTTTGCACATCAACCTGTGCTACAAAATTTAGATATGGCCGAAGCAAAGTGGTTGGCGTTGATTAACGCCAAAATAAACTTTCAGCGCATGATACTATCGCGTGTTCGTTGAATTTGTTCCACGCACTCCCCTCTACCCAATTACTCTCTTATCTTTTTCTGCACTTCCATGTTTTATCTGTTTTGCAACACACCTGCTGCAGACTTGACAGTCAGATAGTAAACAGCTCGGCGTTCATTCTGGAAAGTTTCTTCACCAGTTGCATGTTATACTGGTACTTTATTGTTTTTACTGTTTTACTATTCCTTCGCTTTTATAACAGTATTGTATTCGCTTACAGGAACTGAAGATGCCAAAACTTTTGGGGGGGGGGTCATGAAATACTGTGTACAAGTTCGGTTGATTCTGTTTGATCTAGGGTTTATACACTGGGTTTTGAATTGTATTGATGCAAAGAACAGTAATCACCAGAAAATTGCTACTGTAGATCGATTTCAGTACTAACTAGATTTTTTTGCGGAACGAATGATTAGTTTGCAATTAAGCGTAATGTTACAGCAAAACAACAATGCACAAACTTTTGTGTTTGTATATGTGGTTATAGGAAAATTTAAGTAGATTTTGGTTCAAGCATCAAATATGAAACCAGTCATAATGAAATGCAACTTCATCAAAGGCATGAAAATCCATTTAACGTGTTGACTTTATTACTACAGTAATTCCAAACCACAATTATAACGGAAACTTATAAACCATTTTCATTACACATTCGTTTTTGTCATTTTGCGGCACACAATGGCCCGATTTCGATAAAATCTATCTACAGAATATCATAATTGTTGAATCCAAATCTCTCTGAGAATGAGCATAATCAACTGGGGTCGTTTCTTGCAACGTGTTCGGCAATCCGTCCCAATCTGCGTTTGTTGCAAAAATATTTCAACATCATTTTTTTTTAAGAAAACAGATAACTTACTTGTAAAATCATTACAGTCACAAAGTTGGGATATTCCGGATTGTTCATTCCTCCAATACAAACAAACTCGCTTCGCCGATCATTCACTCTAAATAAGAAATAGCTAATTTGAAAAAAACTTATAGCAATGTTTGAAATATCACATGATCAGGTATCAAACTCCAACATGATTTCGTAATTTTGTCACAAAACACCTTTTACATCAAGTTTAAATTTTATTTAGATGTCTAAACCATCTCTACAAAACGATGAGTTAAACCGTTGTTTTATTAGGTAACATGAAATTGTATTGGTACGGCCACATTTACAATGTATTTTCGGTTCAACAGATTTTCAATAAACAGTTGCCTTTGACAATACAATGTTTTGACTTTGAAGCACATTAATCTTATCAACACTTACTTCTAAATTGATATAACGCCTGTGGCGAATAATGTTATCGATGCACTAACTTAACAGCAGGACACATGGCGTAGACGCTTCCATGACTTCCATAAGCACGAAACTGAACAAAACCGGTCGGTAGAGGTTTTACACTTGGTGGCAGCATCGAGTTAACCACTGAATCGTTTCCGATAGAAAATTGAACTGGTACTGAAAGTACGTCATCATAATAGAAATCTGGACCTTAAACAATACACAGGATAAATTAATGGGAAGGCGTAAGCACGCAACAAAACGCAAAGAAGCTGACTTGTACTTGTACTGTTGTATAAGCGTGTACGCACATTGTTTTTTTCTTTGTTTTATTGCACCACATCACTGTTGTCCATTTACTTTCCTTGTTTTTTCTAAATGTACTCAATTAAAGCCCCAGTGATAGTTATCGGTTTCAATGGTTTGTTGCTTATTTTCACAGTTGTATTTCTAAAGATTTTCTACAGTCTTTGTTTGTATTAATTTGTTTTCACATAATAATATTTATTTCACGCACAATTTCGTCTATGTTTTACTTTATATTTGTTTTTATTTGTATTTCACCTTTTGTATTGACACGTTTTTATGTACTGCTACATTTGCTAGTCTAATCAACTGTTGTGTCGCACCAAAAATATAGACGTCAACGTATCGCGCATTGTATATCTAAGATCACGTCACTTTGCGACTGCCATGCTTCGTTTTAGATTTAAGGCAGTTCTCGCCTGGGTCTCATTGGGGAAAAGAACGTTCGCATTTTAGTTCAAAAACGTGGTGTTGTTGTATCGTATTGAAACTTTGGAGGTCGTTAACGTTCTGACAATCTTGTATTCTAATAAACTTGTTTTAGTTGAGGGCCTGTTCCGTGTGACCAAGTCAACTTTGGCTTTAGCGGTAAGCCGTAAGTGCAGGGTGGCCTGGTTTTTACCACGTTAGGGACTGTGATACCGCTATAATCGTAGTTAGTGTTGAGTAAGTTTACTTTATTTCGTAAAACATAACCATCTCCAAAAATCCTAGACCTAATTCGGGATTTATCGGTTACACAGTTGTTGTTTTGAAATGGCAACTCATATATAAATGGTAAATTTGTCAAAACTTAATAAAGCATCTGCAATTTTTTACTACACTGAAATTTCACTTACGGAAGTCTTGTGTTTCTAAAATAACTTTTAACACTGTGTACATAAGATCGTTGATCTCAGTTTCAGGAATCAAAACTCTTTTTCCTTCAAAAAAAAAACGATTACTGAAAACTCTTTTTGATATTTGCATTAGTACTGTCATATAAAGCACTAGCATCAGTTTGCCATGAAATCATTGTGTAACCGAATAGTGTGTTGGATACAGCTGCTTCATGAATTGTCCATCCAAAAAAATAGGATGATGTTTTTTCTTTCGTTGGCATTTCGGATAACTGCCAGTTCTAAGTGGCAAACAGGAAAATATTTATTACAATCTTTAAATTTTTTCAAGTGGATCTGACGTAATGATCTTTCCAAAAAGGACGTATGCATTTTTGAAAAATAAATTCGGAATTGAATAACTTTATTCGGCAAAACTAACAGTGTCACAAAAACTAGACATGATAAACCCAACGTACTTCCGCATTATTGACATAAACCCAAACATCACACAAGCTGGCATAGGATGACCCATATCTACATTGTGCTTCATAATGCAAAAAGAAATCGTTGAAAGTGTGATTTCCTTTGTATACTCTAATTAAATCTGTATCTGGTCGATTTGACGTTACCTAAATATATCAAAGATGCAAAATAATACACGAAAACAATGTTTTTCTAAATATTGCCTTACCCGAACGTGGAAAAAATAATAGCATTGATCAAAGTTTCCAACTGCAAACAAGTAAAGAATGGATGCATTTTTCGACTGGTTCCCATCATGTTGCCAAGATCGTGAAAAAGAAACTTAAAACTTAAAAACAAAAAAAAGGAAAAAATTCTCTGACTTACCCGTAATTCGAACCGTTATCTATATAACCATATGTACAATTTGCTTTATAATCGAACGGATAACAATTCTGATTTTGGTTAAAGTAAATCTGCAACAACACACTTTGTTAATTTTTTCATATAATGCCATAAAAGTTGGATACGCTTTGTTTGTTTGTACTTACTTCCATTCCATAATTGGTTCCAAACAAAGTACTATCCTGCAGCCTGGAATGGTGAGTGCCATAGTTGTAAGAATAGAAATCAGTAACTAAGTTTGTGATTTCTGTGGATTTTTTCTCAAGGAACAACGAATTCATATCGGGATAGAAAACTTGAAAAACACGCAAAGAAAAAAAATACAATTTAGTTTAGAGCCTGAATTACAATTTAGATTTCTATACTAAAGTTCAACCACAACTTTACTACTTATTGATGAATTTCACAAACACATATTTCGGATTTTCCTTATTTGTGGTTTTACGGACTTTATAACTACTCCGAAATAATTAGGAAAAAAAACGTATGCTAGCCATTATTTCGTCTAATAGATTGTTATACCATCTTTGGAATTTAGGTGATATCCAAAATTATATATTTTGTGCAAATTTCCACCATAAATTTTCATAAATCCATTTTCAGTTTGATATTGAAGGAAACTCCGCTCTCTACTGGCATCCAGTGGTGTTTGATTTGGAACATGGCGTAACATTATGTCTTCACCCTACAAAATGTTTGCATCTAATAATAAATCAGTAGAATGTTATAAATAACAATTTGCCTGACATTCAAAATAAGCTTGACTTTCAAAATCCAAACTGGTACAAGTAGAAAATGCTTCGAAGGAATTTGTGTTCATTCAATTATGGTGATCTAAAATGTAGCGACACAAACAAAATGTCTTTAAAATGCAGGTAGCAATTACCAATCTACCTGAGAAGTTATCTTGATATTATGCAATCAGAAACCACGAATCATTATAAGTTTGTGTTGTATTGAAATTGTCGTTGATAGTGGCCGCGACAAGGGGGGGGGGGGTTGCATCGTTGGTGATAACGTTGCACTACCTTTGTTCCTAATCGACAATCTATTTTTAATTAAGTTACAATTTTATTATAAACATATGCTAAAGATTTATTAAAAATTTACTTGGTAGAATATCATAATTGTTGAATCCAAATCGCTCAAAAAATAAGCATAATCAACTGAAGTCGTTTCGTTCAACAAGGTTTTTGGCATTCCGTTCCAATCTATTGTAATTTTACACAGTTGAGTGTTAAGGTGAATGATAAAAATTTGCTTGTAAAGTCATTGCAGTCATTACAGTGGGAAAAATCTGGATTGATCAACTTATTTTGGATTTTCCTTATTTGGGGTTTTACGGACTTTATAACTACTCCAAAATAATTAGGAAAAAATCGTATGTTAGCCATTATTTCGTCTAATGGATTGTCATACCATCTTTGGAATTTAGGTGATATGCAAAATTATATATTTTATGTAAATTTCCACCATAAATTTTCATAAATCCATTTTCAGTTTAATATTGAAGGAAACTCCGCTCTCTATTGGCATCCAGTGGTGTTTGATTTTGAACATGGCGTAACATTAGGTCTTGATCCTACAGAATGTTTGTATCTAATAATTATTCAGTAGAATGTTATAAATAATAATTTGCCTGATATTCAAAATAAGCTTGACTTTTAAAATCCAAACTGGTACAAGTAGAAAATGTTCCAAAGGAATTTGCGTTCATCCAATTATGGTGATCTGAAATGTAGCGACGCAAACAAAATGTCTTTAACATGCAGGTAGCAATTACCAATCTACCTGAGACGTTATCTTGATATCTTGCAATCAGAAACCACGAATCATTATAAGTTTGTGTTGTAGTGAAATTGTCGTTGATAGTAGCCGCGAGAATCCATCCAGCACCTATCATATCACAGTAACCCTGAGATAAAACATACTATGGTAAATTACTTGAAATAAATGATCAGCAGCTTAGAGTCTTGTTATAGTATCCAAAATGTAACAACAATGTTTAAAAAGTCCGTTCCGTCAAATGTTCTTGGATAAGGTAACAGAACTGGAACTATGTTACATGGAACTATGAATTACCTCAAAAGGTGTAAGTGACGGTTGAATGACGTAAATTCCATCTTCAAACCCATTGTCTTTCAGTTCAACACATAAACGGGCAGGATTGGGGTAAGTACCGAAGGGTGGTTGTGTTGTTACTGATTCAGTGGGGGGGGGGCTACATACCAAGAGGTGAATTTGTTGTCACTGATTCAGTTGTGTCCAAGATTGCTTGTTTGCTTGTCTGTGGTTCTGAATGTATGAAATCTACATGAATTTAAACATTGAAAATAAAAAAAACAATAGCCCGCCTGTACACCTAGGGGGGGCTTTGTTGTCACAGATTCGGGGGGGGGGTCCAGCACCTATCATATCACAGTAACCCTGAGATAAAACATACTATGGTAAATTACTTGAAATAAATGATCAGCAGCTTAGAGTCTTGTTATAGTATCCAAAATGTAACAACAATGTTTAAAAAGTCCGTTCCGTCAAATGTTCTTGGATAAGGTAACAGAACTGGAACTATGTTACATGGAACTGGGGGGGGGGAATCCACCACCAGCAGCTATCAAGTTACAGTAAGCCTGAGATAAAACATACTATGGTAAACTACTTGAAATAAATGATCAGCAGCTTAGAGTCGTGTTATAGTATCCAAAATGTAACAACAATGTTTGAAAATTCCGTGCCGTCAAAAGTTCTTGGATTAGGTAACAGAACTAGAACTATGTTACATGGAACTATGAATTACCTCAAACAGTGTAAGTGACGGTTGAATGACGTAAATTCCATCTGTCAAACACATTGTCTTTCAGTTAAACACATGAACGGGCAGAATTGGGGTAAGTACCGAACGGTGGTTGTGTTGTTACTGATTCAGTTGTGTCCTAGGTCAATTGTCCGCTTGTCTGTGCTGCTGAAGTTATAAAGTCCATACAAATTAAAACATTGAAAGTGAAAACAACAGCAAACGTACATACAAAGAGGTGAATTTGTTGTCACTGATTCAGTTGTGTCCAAGGTCGTTTGTTTGCTTGTCTGTAGTTCTGAAGATATGAAATCTACACGAATTTAAACATTGAAAATAAAAAAAAACAATAGCATCCCCGTATACCAAGGGGTGGCTTTGTTGTCACGGATTCAGTTGTTTCCAAGGTCGTTTGTCCGCTTATCTGTGTTGCTGAAGATATAAATGCTTACGAATAAAATGAAATTAGTGCTGGACACAAAACTTTTTGAAAACCTTAAAAAAAAGCTTTTAAAGTAATTTCCTAGCATCTTATTATTTTCACTCCACGAACATTTGTCTGTATACTGCCTTTTTTAGGAACGAAACAATTAATATATTTTATTTTTTGTTAAGAACTTTTACGAATACAATATGCTTTACGTAATAACCGCAAACACTACCTGGTTTTATTAAAATAGCTGATTTCCGCACTTGTTGTAATTGTTCATCTTGAAACTCAATATTTTCGTAACACCGGGGGGGGGGCTTTGAATACAATTCCCTAGTGGTGATGCTGTTGTCATCGATTCAGTTGTGTTCAACACTGTTTGAGTAGTTGTTATGTTTGCTATAAGCGATGTAAATATTTACATCCTTAATATTTTTTACATCTGTTTACGTTAATCAGTGGGGTAACCTTTGACTCACTTTTTTTTCATCTTTCAGGTTCTGAAATACACACATATAATTGTTTAAAATAATAAAACAACACTTTACTTGCACTGCACACCTGGTCTTTGGTGAAATAAAGTGTCCCAAAAACTAGTGCCAAAGCTGCCAGAAATACAACTGTACATATCAAAATGGCAATCAGCTGGGACATTTTTCTTGTTTCTGATGATTTTTCTTACGTTTGTTACTCGATTCCGTTGTGACAATATCTGTTTCATAAATGTATAATTGAAAAAAAAATGTCTATGGTTAAAACGTAATTTGTCAAAAAATACAAAAGAGTGATTTTTTTTCCAATAATGTTTTGTTGCATCTTATTATTTTCACTCCACGAACATTTGTCTGTATACTACTTTATTTAAGAACGAAACAATAAATATATTTTATTTTTTGTTGAGAACTTTTACAAATACAATATGCTTTACGTAATAATCGCAAGCACTACCTGGTTTTATTAAAATAGCTAATTTCTGCACTTGTTGTAATTGTTCATCTTGAAACTCAATATTTTCGTAACACCCAACATCATCATTCTCATAAGTATGATCCACATTTACTTCGTTGCCTCCGTTGTTTCATAACACAAACCGTAAATTTTATTGCTTAAAAAAAGATAACTTATATAAACTCTGGTGGCTATTAATTAGAGCAGGTGTCTGCAAATAGTGGGTCAGTTTGGGTCGCAAAATATTTCAAAATTTTCCATGGATATAAGCATCGCTTCTACAGTATTAATGAACTTGGGCTTTTTTCAATCTTTTAATTATTTGCATTGTTACATATGACTACGTAACTGTTACATGCAGTCATTGTAACAATGCAATAAGTTAAACGCACAAGTCTTGCGTTTTCTACACTATCTTATATAAAAACCAAATCAAGACTAGAAGTAGAGGACGATCTTCAGCTTGCCGTATCTCAAATTAAACCTCTTTTAACACAGAGTTCACCGTCCTCATTTGTTTTTGTGACAATAAAACTTTCGTTTAGCTGTTTTACGTGAAAATAGCAACTGACGATAGCATAATAACAGTCCTCATGTTGATATTTGGGGGGGGGGGAGAACTCATATCAACTCTGGTGGCTATTAATTAGAGCAGGTGTCCGCAAATAGTGGGTCTCCAGTTTGGGTCGCAAAATATTTCAAAATTTTCCCTGAATATAAGCATCGCTTCTACAGTATTAATGAACTTCGGCTTTTTTCAATTTTTTAATTATTTGCATTGTTACATCTGACTACGTAACTGTTACATGCAGTCATTGTAACAATGCAATAAGTTAAACGCACAAGTCTTGCGTTTTCTACACTATCTTATATAAAAACCAAATCAAGACTAGAAGTAGAGGACGATCTTCAGCTTGCCGTCTCTCAAATTAAACCTCTCTTAACACAGAGTCCACCGTCCTCATTTGTTTTTGTGACAATAAAAACTTTCGTTTACCTGTTTTACGTAAAAATAGCAACTGACGATAGCATAATAACAGTCCTCATGTTGATATTTAGTTGCCTAGTATTTTCCAGAAACTTACATGCTAACAAAAGCCTTGGGTCGCGAGAATTTAGAGCAAGTTTTTTAGGGTTACGTTAAAAATTATTTGCGGACCCCTGGAATAGAGAACAACTTGATAGACGGTCTAATACTTCATGCATAATGGTTACCTTGATCAGCGACTCAGTACTGTCACTAACATCTGCTAGGTTGGAAACCAAGCATACGGCAAGTGGGTTTTGTTTCAACAACCATAAAATATAATCTCGTAGTTAAATGACAAAACAACGTTTCGTTTGCGTAACTCAACAGGCTTTGGCAAAGTCATAGTAGCGTTTTCAAGGTATATGACCCAACACGCATATCGCCCTACACAATCTATTCTACCACACCACACGCGTATTGTTTAATTATTCGTAAACGTTAAAACCTCGTATCCAGGTTAAATGTAGGACCTAATGAGGCAATAAAGAGGTTTGTTTGTGCTTGTGATATAGCGCTTGTGTGTTTACATAGGTGGGCAACCTTTTTGCATGCGCGTGCCAAAAAGTAGTGATATTTTGCAGCGGCGGGCCGCAACGATGTTCATGCAATAACATAGCAGTGGTAGGCAAAGTCAAACACACAACGATTTTGTCTTTGTAACTAACAATGCCTCTTATTAGTAATAAACTAACAACTATTAACGTTTAATGTAACAACCCTTTGGTATAAAAATGGGCTAATGGACATATTCCGACCAAAAAAAATGGATATATTCCGACCAGCCGATAAAAATAAAGTAGCAGTCGCGGGCCGCTCAAAAGTTGCTCGCGTGCCGGATTCGGCCCTTTCCGTAAATCGAATCGTGTTAGGTCTCTACAGCCACATCTGGTGTTTTGTAATTGGAATATTTTGAAAAAAAAAATTTGAAATTTTGAAAAATTACCTGTTGCCACACGGAACACAAATTATCAATCCACTTAACACTTTTTTTTATAACATCGTTTCAAACATAAGGATACCTCGCAATTATGAGATAGCTTAAAATGTAGTGAGTTTAGCGCAATGTAAGCAAAAATGCAAATGTTGTAAAGGTTTATTTGATCAATCGAGACTGTTCAAAGCTGTTTAACTTCCTTTCATTTTATACTGTTTAGCACTACTAAGTTTCATAATTCCTGGTAAAATATAGCTCATGTACATAGAAAACAACACTTAACCAGCATCAGTTAGATTTGATTATATTGCACACTCACAAAACGTACTTTACGTAATTGTTGAGTAATTGTATTATATGTACGGCAAATAATGTGTGTTTTACCCAAGGAATTTCCCAACGACAAATTTTACAATGCAAACGCATAACAATCTTGAGTATACGTAAAAACTTCTATCTACAGACGAATTTGTTTTGCTGTTGGGTTTAGGGTGATTTTGCTCCATACGAGGTAACCAGCTCCCATCACAGCAGCAGCCGAAGATGTTGTCAGCTGCTTCAATTGCTTCATCTCTGTCTTCAGGAGTGTCTACAATAAAAAAAATGTTTAACTCAAATATACACATTTTGTACGTGACATTTATTATTGAAACATAAACTCTTAGGTTGGTCAACTTTAAACAATACTGTATATAAATATCATTGAAAGCCAGACCTATAATAAGAATACCGAATTAGTAGCTTATACGGCATCTACATTCAACATAAGGTGAGCTTCAATAGGGGGCAAGCATTCATTAATTTTACAACTTTCTCGCTTTCAACAATACAAATGAAATATTTTTTGCCAGGACTTTGGTTGCGTATTCAATAAAGCAGATGTTCGCTTATAAACAGGGGTTAGCACATTAAATTAGGATTTTAAAAGAGTATAAAAGGGCACGGGATTTATTGCGTTGCTACCTTGCACAAGCCTATGCTTGGTAGTTTGTAAGATGTGCACTGGTCCTGCTGAAAGTCGTTGGTTGCGTCCATTGTTGTCAACAGATCGTCGACCTACACCTCCACATGTCTGCGAATAAATTAATACACTCTAGTTATTGCATTAGGGATTTACCATTAAGTGTTTTAATTTAAAAACTTGAAACAAATTTAGACACACCGAATCTGTCTAACTCTAAAAGATAATAGTGACAAAAAACTCTTAGGTAAACTTTTAACTTGGTTAACAGTATTTTCTAGTGTGTCATGTTTCGGAGAGAAACATTATCAACCCAACTCACCTGTCCAGGGCATTGTCCAGTTGAGTTCTGACAGATGGTCACGTCGCAGTGGATGTAGATAAATTGTTCTGCATCGGTGAAGTTTGTCCACACAAAGCTCATCAGTTTGAAAGTTGCAAAGTTGGATTCGTAATTTCGGATCAACATTTTCGCGTCGGCAGCCTCGCCTCCACTGGGTGGCGCATCGCACCTAATATTTCAAAATTAAGTTGCACAGAACATAGTTCGGAGAGGAAAGTAATAAGAAAAGACCGAAAATAGTGGCTGAGTGTTGGTAAGCTTACCCGCTTTGTACAATCTGGTAACTCGGCAAACCACTTGAGTTTTCAACACGGGTCGCCCAACATTCGTCAAGCTGTGCACAAAGGATTTACTTAGACTGTAAGTTGCATTGAAATCATGCAAAGCAAACGAATACAATTTTATGTTTCAATATAGTTTAAAATTTGAACATAGTATTATAAATTTAATGACGAAGTCCCAGTTGCAAAAGTTGTTTTGTAAACATCGTATGGGATACAACAAAATGTTTTAAAATTTTACAAAAGGTTTAGTGCAAAATTATGTTACTATATCTGAAAGCTAAATTCATAAATTCATAACTAGGATCAGCCCTAAAGCGTTTATGCCGACCTGCGATTTATTTACACTCATTTATAAATCACAGTACGCCAGGCCCATTGAACATGTGCAGCACACGAGGCAAGCAACGGTGCTCGTGAGCCGACTTTCGACGGATTTACTGCTGAACATGAGTAGATCAGTTGAGAGAATCCCACTGCCAGCTGGGTTTATCTTGCCTACACCTTGCAATATGGGAAAACTTGGTGACTGTTTACATCGGTATTACGCCTTCAATAAGCCTGAGGTATGATGGTTTATCCTAAAAGTTGGCGCCAGAATCTTTGTTTGTTTTTAGCTCACCTGTACAATGAAATCATCGTTGCTTGCAGAAATCTCATCAAGTTTAACTTCAGCAAAAATGTAGTTGGGCACAGTTACTTCTCCGGACAGGCTTTCGTTGAAGTGTTCGTTGCTGAAAAGATTTAGGGAGACCTCAAATTTTCCTGTATTCTCAGTCGAAGTTTGGAGAGATCTAATAAGTTTACATAAAAATGTTGTCTATTGTATCATTGTATTTCGCTTTTTATTCATTATGAAACATTTTCGGTATGTTTTATGATTACCAGATATTTAAAAAATACAATAGCAAATCTTCACCCCATACTTGGACATTTTGGTGTTTTTTATTATCTTTTTTGTTGTCTTTTGAGAATGGAGATGATTAAAATGCAACGTAAGTTATTCTTTGTCATTCAATTAATCGATATGCTGTTTGCAACCTGTTACGGCAAACAAAACCTATATTCAAGTACACAAGACATGGACTTAAATATTAGCTTTAATAATAAACAAATTGCCAAGGATATATAATAAAACGTACTCATGTTTTTATTATATTTACACTGATGATGACAATTGTTTTTTGACGAAACGTCTGCTTAATAAAATGAGTACGTTTTATTTTACAACCTTGGCAATTTATTTATTGTTAAATCCTATGTTGTCTTTTGACATTTGACAGGTAGCATGTGGGGGGGGGGGGATTTACTGCTGAACATGAGTAGATCAGTTGAGAGAATCCCACTGCCAGCTGGGTTTATCTTGCCTACACCTTGCAATATGGGAAAACTTGGTGACTGTTTACATCGGTATTACGCCTTCAATAAGCCTGAGGTATGATGGTTTATCCTAAAAGTTGGCGCCAGAATCTTTGTTTGTTTTTAGCTCACCTGTACAATGAAATCATCGTTGCTTGCAGAAATCTCATCAAGTTTAACTTCAGCAAAAATGTAGTTGGGCACAGTTACTTCTCCGGACAGGCTTTCGTTGAAGTGTTCGTTGCTGAAAAGATTTAGGGAGACCTCAAATTTTCCTGTATTCTCAGTCGAAGTTTGGAGAGATCTAATAAGTTTACATAAAAATGTTGTCTATTGTATCATTGTATTTCGCTTTTTATTCATTATGAAACATTTTCGGTATGTTTTATGATTACCAGATATTTAAAAAATACAATAGCAAATCTTCACCCCATACTTGGACATTTTGGTGTTTTTTATTATCTTTTTTGTTGTCTTTTGAGAATGGAGATGATTAAAATGCAACGTAAGTTATTCTTTGTCATTCAATTAATCGATATGCTGTTTGCAACCTGTTACGGCAAACAAAACTTATATTCAAGTACACAAGACATGGACTTAAATATTAGCTTTAATAATAAACAAATTGCCAAGGATATACAATAAAACGTACTCATGTTTTTATTATATTTACACTGATGATGACAATTGCTTTTTGTCGAAACGTCTGCTTAATAAAATGAGTACGTTTTATTCCACAACCTTGGCAGTTGTAAAATTATTGTTAAATCCTATGTTGTCTTTTGACATTTGACAGGTAGCATGTGTCAAGTGAAATACGTTGGTACAGTCTTCTTACTCGATTTGTGGTTGAACATTCGAAGACGAGAGAAGTGTATCGGCGTTGAACAGACAAGTCACATTGAGCTTGTTTTGAACATCGCGTTGAATCGCATCAGTGGATGGAGCTAAAAATCTCCAGATCAGAAAAGACACCGACACCATATCGGGGGGGGGGGTCGGCGTTGAATAGACAAGTCACATTGAGCTTGTTTTGAACGTCGCGTTGAATCGGATCAGTGGATGGAGCTAAAAATCTCCAGATTAGGAAAGACACCGACACCATATTGTTCTCATTCTGTAAATACATGTCAAAAACTTAAAACAAAGCGAAATACGCTACAAACGGTAAAAATATAGTGTCACTTCATCACGAGTGCAAAAACAATTACTGCAATCAACAAGGAAATTTGTAACAAGAAATAACCCGTACGACGACAAACAATGGTGTGTTACCCTATAGATAGCTTCACACTCGCCCAAGTCAAACACGAACACCGGATCTGACCCGGTAACCTTGCAGCTGTCATTGAGTTGAGAAAGGGGAGTTTCCCGATTCAATGCGATGTAAAGTGTGTCACCAAGTTCATAATCAAGTGTCTGTCGTTCTTGACGTGTTACTCTGCGAAGGTTTAGTTAATTGATTAGTTTTTTTGAGTCATAAAAAAGAATCAGTCAGTTGCATATCCACTGCCTAAACAATAGAGTAGTTTAAATGAAATTGAGGACATTTGTTTAGATGCTGATTTGCACAGATATAATATTGAGCTACATTTGCAACTTCTTTAATGGATGTTGTATAAAGACAGCAATGGATATGGTCTTTTTTGTCATGCAGTATAACAACAAGTCAAAGCAATTTAAACACAAAATCTTCAACTTACGCAATGGTCAAATTTTGTTCCCTACATTCGACTGATGGCGGCGGCCCTAAACAGATAAAGGCAAAGTTGTAAAATATTTGTGAAGTGGTAGTTAGATACATCTGTAAAGTGGTTCAATCTTTAGAAATCTTTTCAAGTCTCAGTTTATATACGTTACGTTTTTAGGGAAATATTGTATTACGGCATTTGTTTATTTTTACGAGTCTAGGATTCTAGGATTTATTCCTTGATTGGTGGTACAACAGGACAATAAAGCTAATAAAGGTGGATAGAAGGGCAATTTCTGGAACCACTCAATTTTATAGATGTGGGTTCTTACTGAATTTCATTGCAGAATTATTGACCCCTCACAATATGTGTGTATTACTACGATCCAGAAACTTGGTGTATAGTCAGAGAAGCTTGATACATAAAACCTGATATTCCCACAAAAATTCAAAAACCAATAGGTCACCTTCAAGATTGACGGTTGCATTAAATCCCGGTTCAGTTCCACTTCCATCACTGACGAACAAAAGTGTGAGAATTGTAGCATTAATTCGGAAGTCGGGGGGGGGGAAGGTCACCTTCAATATTGACTGTTGCAATAAATCCTGGTTCAGTTCCACTTCTATCACTGACGAACAAAAGTGTGAGAATTGTAGCATTAATTCGGAAGTCAAGTGCTCCTAGGTTCACAGTTAGACTTCTTACATTGTCATTTTCACCTTTAACTAGACAATATGTCAAATTTAGATTACCAAAAGCCAAAATTATGGTAACATTTTCCCAACAAAAATAAACCGAAAAAAAAAACTGTCTTGAGTATAGGAATAGTATCACAAATGCTAAATGTATCCATAAGAAATAAAGTTATGGATAAATAGATTATAATCTATTGTTACACGAATAATATTGGGTTGCAATCCTCAAAATTACAAAACACCGTTTGCATCAGTAGTTTTCAACCGGGGCGCCAGCACCCCCTTGGGGCGTTTGCTCTCACTAAGGGGGCGCTTGGGAATAATTGGGCGATTGGAGGGCGCTGGAAAAAGATAGAGCAGGTAAGACGAAACGAAACGTCAAAGCCATTTTTGCCATATCCCTTCCATCAGCGACCAGTGAAAGTAGATGATATTCACTGTATTATTTAAATTGTTTGCTGCGTGTTTTGGATGCTGATGTCACAATTCATTTTATACAAATCACAATGCGTTATTTGTCGGGGCTTGTCTGCGCTTTAAAAGCAAAATTTGCAGGTAGCAATTGACTTGTGCTTGGCCGAACCGAGCTAGAACCCGAGCCGATAGACCAGGGGTCACCAAACTACAGCAAACTACGACGTCATTTCATCCGGCCTGCGCGAGAGTTTGGTCCCAATATACATCTTGGAAAAACTCAAACTAGAGTTAAACGTAAAAAGTTAATTTACTGGAAAAGTATTTCTGCATCAACATGTAGGACTAAGTTCATCTAATTTTACAGAAAGCATAAAATGATCCAGTTGTTGGTTTTGTCACAGACCAAACTAAAACTATCAATGCCTTCATTATGGGAGCGAACAAACGGCTTTTTATTGTTAATTGTGATGGAATAATGAGTATTGCCCGTAGAAGACATTCTATAATCCGGCCCGCAGTGAAAGATGCTTGGTTATCCCTGTGTTACAAAACCGTACTACGAGTTGATTACTTGTTTATTACTCAATAATGTAACGGGCAAGTAATAAACGGTTTTTGTGACATCACAATTGAACGTGTGATTTGTTTACTGCTGACGTCCAGAAGTAGGGTCTCCAAGAATAAATGGACTGTTTTCAAAAAGATAAAATAGTGTTAACAATCTCAGTTGCAATTTGTTACATAAAAAAAACGCTGGTGTTTCACTTAGCGTTGGCTCTCTTTTCGTGTTTGAGTTGAGGGAGGGAGGGGGCAACGCTTAAATGCGTTAAGCTCACAACAAGTCCGCCGTCGAGCTACTATTTTCAATGCAAGTACCGTTGATTCAATTTGTTTCTACTTAGTCAGCCAGTGACTTGAATATGTTCAACCCATTGTTAACCACTGTGCTAGAGTAAGTTTCTTGTTTAGCCGGAACCCGGAAACCTGTTGCACTAACCACTAGAGACAATCATTGGTGAATACGTTAAATTTTAACTGTTTAACAAATTTGTTTCTAGGATGTGCTTGCGAGATAAACTGCTTTAATCCCATGATATTGATGTAATTAACTGTCAACTCACAAACAGAACGTCAGCATCAAATTCAGTGTGGAAAGAGGAAAATTGAAACACCAAGGACGTCCTTGTTTCAAGTTCGAATCTCCACACACAGCCAGCGTAGTTTTGGTAATTACTTGGAAAGTTAGGTGACATTAAATTATACATCGTGCCAGTAACATTTTCCCCACACGGTTCAGCTGAAATGCAAAAAATCAGTGCAACCTTAGTATATTGCTAAAGTTCAAAATTGGGAAAGGAGATTTGGTTCGGGTTCCGTGAGCCAAAAAAAAAACGTGCCTCACTAAGAAAATCTATTAACACAAATATGTTGGGGTGAGGCTTCAAATATAATTATACAATTAATCTAAACCTTAATTCCTGACCTTAAATTTAGTTCCTAACCTTAACCAGGCTAATATCCCGTTTCCATGGCCGTTGGTCCGATCGGACTTTTCCGCTATTTCAGTCCGATCGGACGCAATAAGGAATGAAGGAATGACTCAGCATTTTTTTCAGCGTTTTCGCGGACCTCCTCAACGGCCATGGAAACGAGATATAAGTCTCCCACTTTAAAAATTATACCTACCGTATATTCTTTAAGACAGTAAGTTGAGTATCTGCATTATAAAGTCACGTGATTAGGTAATTGTGCCCCGTTTATTCAGCTAAATTTCGATAGGTGGCGCAAAGAGGTAAATTATTAATTTGGCACCCAGTGGTGGGATTTGCATTAGAAACTAAGTTTTAAATTTAGTTTTATTGAATGTAAACGATAATACCCACCCGCAACAAAAACTGTAAGCATTTTGGGAGATGTGTACTAAAAAAGGTATCTGTGCTCTTCGAAACTTTAATTCCATCGAAATTTGGCTAAAAGTAGGTCTTTCGTGATGTTAGTCTCAGTAGACTTTTCCAATGTAGCATTTATTGCTACTTGTCTCGTAGGAATTATTTTTCGTGTGTGATGTAAATTTCGAATTGTTCGAGTTACAAATGCTATTTTACCATAATTCATTCTATTCCATTTTTCGAACGAACAATTTAAACAAATATAACTTCAACACTGTCACATGTGTCGCAATTTTGATTTTTTTCACTTAAATTATTTGGCTTCGTTTGTACTTTTTTGTTAGCTGCAAATTTTTACTTTTTTTCTCTGGGGGGGGGGGGAAGAAATATAACTTCAACACTGTCACATGTGGCGCAATTTTGATTTTTTTCACTTTTAAAAAATATTTGGCTTCGTTTGTACTGTTTTGTTAGCTGGAAATTTTTAAATTTTTTCTCTGTACTGAATTAAGCTGGTTTCCAATCCTACTCGTGGGACAATGTCTTTGCCGGAAAAAAATAATTTGCGATGGAATTTGAACCATCTGCAAAAGCCGACGAAGTGCAAGTGCAAAGATTTCAGTTCTGTTGTCAAATCAACATAATCTGACTTACCAACGTGAATAACCAAAGCTACAAGACTCGTGGTGAGGTTTGTCAAACAAGTCACATAGGCAGATGGGGTTTTAAGATGTATAGGATAGGACACCGCTCCACCAGTTATGATTCCAGCCAATTCACCTGAGCCGTCACTTCCCACGTAAACCTGTGTTAAAGATTAGAGATTAAAATATTTAGACACCTTACAGTAGGTAGGTAGTTTGTATTTGCACGTAAATGAGGAAAAAATGACAACGGGGGGGGGGTCGTCACTTCCCACGTAAACCTGTGTTAAAGATTAGAGATGAAAAGATTTAGACACCTTACAGAAGGAAAAAGATTAAAAGATTTAGACACCTTACAGTAGTAAAAAGATTAAAAGGTTTAGACAACTTACAGTAGTAAAAAGATAAAAAGATTTAGACACCTTACAGTAGTTG
>QLIY01002285.1:0-20737 GCA_003260075.1 Phallusia mammillata | reverse complement strand
GAACAAATCGTAACCACTTTGATGTTGCACCTGAATGTTTGTTATAAGTGATGTATTTTTGCCAAAAAAATCGTTTTGGGCACTATTGGTTTTAAGCCATACAAAAGCGGGGGGGGGGGGGTCCGTGAGGCAGTTTTGCGGGGTCCGCGAAAATGTGGAAGTAATTCTATATTCTTATTTGGCATCAGTTTGTGCAAATGAACCAGTTCAAATCAAAGTGATAGTGAGAATCGACCGTCTCAATTGCCCATCAATAGGCTTTATTGTATGACAACTAACAAAAATGCAACTGTTCGCGCACAATTGTAATGTTTTTTTTTGTCTTATCTGTGATGTCAGATTTGGATAATTGTTTTGCAGAATTTTGCATAACTAGCTAAAATCCTGCAATCAACTCTCTTTTTTCTGAAATACACATTCAGGCTTAAGGTCCGCGAGCCCTCAAAATAATGGCAAAGGGACTGTTTAGAGAAAATAACGAAAAAGTTTGAGAACCACTGGGTTAAAGCAACTGAGATAATTGTTGTCAGGGATCGTGTATCATAAAATATGGCAACCCTTTTTTAGCCACCTTGTTTCAATTTGAAATTGTGTTAACTTATTACGCACACTGCTCTAGTTTTAATTATTAAAAGACTCCTGCTGTGTGACTATCTTTTTTCCTTTTTGCCTATTTATCATTATTTCTGTACACGGGTGGCTGACTCGATGACCTATATGGTCCCTTCGCCATCCACCAGTTGCTTGCCTATTATATTTTATTTGCATGCAACAACCGCGTACGTAACTGAAAATAAAAATGATGATGATGATTGGGTCCTCGGTCCAGTAGGCTTCCGGTGTTGCAACATGTATTTGATAGAAATGGTATATCTCGCATAGACCTCGATTTACTGTCCGGAAATTTATTTGAAACTATTAAGTTGGCACTTGCGCGACTGTTGCGGGGCGTTATGAGATATTTAGTTCTTTTGTCGCGTCCATCAGAGTCTCGAGCTTTCGCGATCGTGACCCAGGCTACTTTTTTGTTATTAAGTCATTCAGGACCAATGAAATGTAGAAATTAATTGTATCATTTCGTAAACCTGGACAGTTTATACAATATAGTTCTACTTAATTTTGTCCCTAATGTCACACATGCACTCTCCTAGTTTTGAACGACCCTGATCTTAAGCTTTGCATCAAACACCACATTCCATTCAACTGGAACAAATCGTAACCACTTTGATGTTGCACCTGAATGTTTGTTATAAGCGATGTATTTTAGCCAAAAAAATCGTTTTGGGCACTATTGGTTTTAAGCCATACAAAAGCATTGTTTGAACAAATGTGGACGTTCAAATGTGCGCACATTTGTCTAATGACGCTTTCAACCCCTAAAACAAGGGTGGACAACATTCGGCCCGCGAGCAACTTTTGACCGGTCCGCGAACGCATCAAAAATTAATTTTTTGAAAAAAAGGTGGAGTTTATGCGTTATACAATTAAACGCTGGTTGTTATTAGTTCATTACTAAGAATAGCCATTACGTACAAAGACAAAATTATTAGGTGTGGGCGTATGTGTGCTTGCCAAGGGTAACACTCTTATGTTGTTGCATGACCATTATTTCGGCCCGCCTCCACAATATCACTAATTTTTGGCCCGCGCATGCAAAAAGGTTGCCCAGCTTTGCCCTAAAACGTTGACCATGTACGCCAGGGGTGGGCCACATGCGGCCCTTTGATTGTTGTGCGGCCCGCAGAGACACTTGGATTTAAAATGTACTGGCAAACAAATGCAATTTATATATTTTTTGAGCAGATTAGTGCGCCTGATGCTGTTTTTTCTGCGACCTGACAATATGCTGCTAAAATCAAACGCGAATTTTACTTGTAGTAAGGCAATTTTGGTATGCAACGAAGTAAAATCGCCTTGTGTTATATGATGGTGCGGCCCGCGATCCAATCATAGCAATTGTATCTGGCCCCACAGTGAAAAAGGTTGCCCACCCCTGATGTACGCTGTGTGCACTGTGATAGGCCTTCATTACGGAAAATAAGCGCTTATTATTATCTCTATCGTTTCTAATATCGCGAAACTATCCAAACGATTTTCCGCACACTTCAACACAAAAACATATGCACTTCCCGACTGCAATTTGTTCGTAAGAGGCATTCTTAGGCAGGTAAGTGTGTCTTGCAAATGAACACGTCTGTCATTTATGGCGCTGGTGTCGTATACATTTAAAACAGAGGATCTTGTAGTGAAACACGAATAAAGTAGCAAGTTTGAAAGTAACAACCTAAAAAGAAAAACAAACAAATAACAATCGAAAGAAACTGACCACGAAGCAAACATTTTTAGTCGTTGGACTCGTTGCACACCCATCAACAAAATGCTCACTGTTTACAAGATAATATATGTTTCTAAATTAAGGTGAAGCAGGCATCATTTATACATAATAATGTGCTATTCTGGTATAGGGATCGGAAGAAACATAACATTATTGATTGTCCCAATCTTCCTCACTAACTTGACTCCTCAAAGATTGTTCATGATTTTCTGAGGAACTACAAGGAGTTTAAGTAAACAACAATGCAAACTACCAATTTTGCCAAAAATTAACCAATCAAATCATTTTGGTCAAGAACCAAAAGTTCGATTTGCAGAATAAATTTGACCAATCCAGCACCTTGGCCAAACCAACATTTTTTAAAGTAGAAGTAGTTTATGGGTTTACTATTTTTCGTGGTCGAGGACGCGTGATTGAACCAAAATTTCCCTTCAGAAGACCAGGGTCGGTATTTGGTCTCAAACTGAAAACCAACCTAGAAGTTAGTGTGAGTGCGGAATAACCCGAAAAATAAAGATAGTGCCATGTAGCCACATTAACTATTTTGAAAAGTTTACATGATCACAACTTTGCTATTTTTCATTGCATGGTTGTTTTTGTGACCAGAAATGCATAAGACGCAACAAAGTCGAAAAAAATATAAGGATGGGTTGTAACTTGTAAGGTTAAAGCCAGTAATCAATAAAAACAATGACCAGTTGCCATATCTAATAAAGGTTCCTGTAGTGTACAGTAACAAACAACTTGAATATACAGCGAATGTTCAGCAATGAAAATTTGTTACAGTTCATATAATGTATATATTTGGACTTGCCAACACAGCCATATGCAAGGACTACTAAAAAAATTAGTCAAAGTATTTAACATGAAAAAGTGTATGGCCCATAAACAAAACTGGAATCAATGCATTGCTCATATGTCAATGCAATTAATTCAGTCTCCTAACCTACTAATGTACTAAATATACAAGTGGGATTAAAAAAAAATCAATAATATATATGTTGCACAAAAGATCCAGCTGAATAAAATGTGTTTTGTTGAATCTTTTGTTAGCCTACTAGCATTTAAATTAATCTGGAACCTTAGCAATTAAAACCAAAAACACTGGTGAGTCATACAAAGAATACAATATGAAAAAAAGTCACAAACCATTCTGATGAAAAGTCTTGATATGGATCATCCCAGAAACCTTGATTCAAAATTGTGACATTCTGTTCACAGTTCATGCTAATACCATTGATCTTGTTTGCATCAATCAACATTCTAAAAAATAGGCTTGTGCACCTATTCAACACTGTTTACAACTAAATTCAACAATAAATAATATTTACAGGTAAAATTAACATAATTTTGTGCATGAATTATTAGGACAATACTTTGTTAAACAGCATCCACTAATTTAGAGATGGACTTTAAATTTGTAAACAAATACTTACATCAAATCATGAAAGCCGCATTCAAATTGCAAAATCTTCACAAAGAGTAAAATTGGGATGACTGTGGTTGAATGGCAAAAGTTTAACATATTGGTTTGAATGCATGGTTGTGATGAAAGAATTACGTCAAACATAAAAGACATGTTTTTAAAGTAAAAATGAAGTGCTTTTGACAATGGGCTATTTGTTGTACAAGAACCGCACTTGAAAAGTACATCCATGACTGGATTATCAAACTGATGCTTTTCAGGAGGTTTGTCATTAACTTGTTTGATTTTCTGCATAAACTTTTGAAAAGCTTTTTTATGACCAAAAGTAGCAACTGTTGATTTCATGACAGTGCATATGTTTTGTGATGCTGAATGCTTATCAAAAACATCTAAATCATTTTCATAATCTGAAAACTGTCCTTCGGTGCATGTAAACACCCTACGCTTAACATTTGTTCCACCTTGGCTTTCATTTCTGTCATAATTAAAAGCATTCAATTTCTTAGTGCAACTATCAGCAAAACTATTTTTCACAAATCTGTCATTTTCTTTTAAACATGCAGCAACAATATTCCTTGTAAGTTCCGTAATCTTTACATGCAAAATCTCTTTGTAATGTTGCTCAATATTTAAACATGGGTATGTAGTCTCATGCACAAGAGAGAATGATTGCATACCAATATTATTTTGGCAAAAGTGTGAACACTTGTTCTTTCTTTCAAAAACAGCAACTTGTGAGCACTGTCCCAGGTGTGAATGTCGAGGTGGTGGTTGACCCACGCCAGAAAATTGCACCAAATAGTGATACTTTTTGCAAATAACATGGCACCATTTCTGAAATTCAACTCTTGTCCATTCAAATTTATGATCCCAGTGTCTTAGATTTCCATTCAGCTTGAATAATTCGTTGAAATCAGCATTAGGGGTAGATATAACAACCATATTTGGTTTAAGTGTACCAAATACATTTTTGGAAAATAATTTCAAATTGGAAGGATAAAGGTGCTCAATTAATTCAATACAAACTGCAGCTTCACATTCAAAAAGTTGGCTGCTAGGCTCATTAACTGTACCCTATAAATAAAACTGTCATGATCAAAAACTAGAAGAAAAAAGCAATGCATATATTTTACCTGGTATAGTTTTATAGTTAAGGGTTTTATGCGCAAGTTGATGAAGTCAGTTATGAGTGGTTTAAGTTTGTTCTTGGATTTTTCGAGCACATTGAAGTCTATGTCCACACCAATAAGTTCTTCAATATACGTCTCACGACATGCAAACTGCAAAAATTTACATTCTGCACATCCAAAGTCAACAATCTGAAATATATTTTAAGGTGTAAAAGTAGCAATGAAATATATCTGTATTTTCTGCAAACCAATGGTCATTATAGACCGAAAAAATCACTTACCTTTTTAGGTTTTTTCACAGATAACAAATCTAACACTTTTAGGTATCTCTGTTTGTACAGAGATGGTTGAAATGTCAAATCCATTTTGCCTTCCATGTTACTAAGGTATGCTGTTTCCAGAATTTCTATTTGATTTTGCACAAGCAACTACAGATTACATTCTTATTTAAATTCGATGAAACGTTTAGGCGGGAAAAATGTTGTCAGAAATTATATCTTTACGTCATTAAAAGAACTCAAACAAAGGCCTCAAGCAAAATAACACCACAGAAAAATCTTTTAAAACATATTGCGTAAACAGAAACCGGACACAATAAAAAAGACAATAGAAGCTCATTCTTTTTGCGTTGTTTTCTTGGGGAATACCCTAATTCCAGAACGTACTACTCCAGTGGTCATGCCCGAAACTTGTGTGAGAAGTTCCTGAGAACTGACAGCAGGGGTTGACGTTGTACTTATGAGTGAGCGCTTGGTGTATTTTATAAAGTGTTCACGTAACACTAAAAGCAGGAAATCAACACGAAAAATAGAAAAGAAAGGTAAAAAAGAAATTTGTGCATTTTCTAAGGAGAGAAAAATTTAAACAGGAAAATTGTCTTTATATGTTGGTTTTTTGTGCTGATTTGACTGGCGCGAATCGTTTTTCACCGATCGGGGGGGGGGCTTAAATTCGATGAAACGTTTAGGCGGGAAAAATTTTGGGAATACCCTAATTCCAGAACGTACTACTCCAGTGGTCATGCCCGAAACTTGTGTGAGAAGTTCCTGAGAACTGACAGCAGGGGTTGACGTTGTACTTATGAGTGAGCGCTTGGTGTATTTTATAAAGTGTTCACGTAACACTAAAAGCAGGAAATCAACACGAAAAATAGAAAAGAAAGGTAAAAAGAAGGACATTTTGTNATACCATTATATCCTGAATGTGTTGAAAACGAGAAAAGAGAGAAGACAGAAAATATTTCTTTTTGTGTCAAACGAACAAAGAAACACGGTCTTGTCTTCTCTGCTTTTCTCGTTTTCAACACATTTGGTGCCGGCTATAATGGCATTAGATCGGTGAAAAACGATTCGTGCGATTAAAACAGCAAAAACAAATGAAAAAAATTCCCTTTTTGTCCACTTCTCTGTTTTTTAACACAAATGTAAAAACTAAAATGGTATACCCAATATATTAGATTGTTTTTAAATGGTTTTTATACGAGTGAAGATGGCTAAAAAAAAGATAGAGAAACATTTCCAGTCTTTTCTCTATTATGCCACAATGATGTATATTTGCATTAGATTGGTTCAAAATGATTATTGTTAGTCGAAACAGTGTTAAAAAATATAGAAACTTCTCCTGTCTTTCTGCTTTTCAAACAAAACATAAAACAAGAAATTTCACACTTTGCTATTTTGCTCAAATTTATTTTTCCTTTGATTTGAAATGCTCAAATTTTTCTCCGTTTTTGTGCTTTTAGTGTTACTCTGTTTTTCTGGACATTTCTGTCATTCATGTCAACGAAAATACATCTCCAGTTACTAGAGCTTGTCAAGTCAACCTTGGCATGACCCTCTGCAAAGGACAAACATGCATTTTTCAATTATTTTACAACATTTTCTTTGTTTTTTTAACAAGTGTGAGTATTTAAAAACACAGGAAATGTCCTAAAACAAAAAAATGTTAATGCAAGTTTTGTTGGTTAAGGCTGTCACCCACCAATTGAGTGTTTGAAAAATTTTCATTATTGTGTAAGTTTGGCTTGGAGATCATGTCACATTATTGAACTCGATTAAATCATGGAATCAAAAGCAAATGAGAATCAGCAATATATGGGAAAATGGTTTGAAGAATGTCTGTGGCCACAAATGAAGGAATGTGAATCCAAGATCTTAAAACAATGTACACAGTCTTTGAAAATAAACAAAAGAAAGAATGCACCTTCCAAGAAACGATTTCATAACTCTGCAAACAAAGTGAAAAGAAAAAGCACAACATGTTTCCAAGCTGAACTACGTAATACAAAAATGAATGCTCATTTTTCACCTATAGGTCTGTGTTAAAAACTTTCTTGAGATATGATATTTGTGTATGACAGATATTTTTGTCATTGTTTTTAGTCAATACCAGAACTGATGATATTGATGCAGAATTTCAAAAATTTAAGTTGGAAAATGAAAGGCATCAACTGGAAATAAGTAAGGACATACAAATATGTTGTACATTTAGATTTGGTTTTATTTAAAGGATTATACTTTTAGAAAAAGAAAGGGAAGAACAAACTGTTTACATTTTGGACACAGACAGTCCTGTGCGAATGCCAAAGCCAACCAATATCGCTCCTACACAGCATCCTCAAAATATAAAACTTGCTGAAATGAAAGCAATGTATGGGTACAGATTTTACTCCATTCAGTTGCTTGAGTTGAAGCTACAAGCAAGATTTGACACAATGAATGACACCAATCACCCACCATTATGGCCATTTATTCCATTAAAAATATAAGTTAGTGTTTATTATCACAACAATTGACAAATTTGTTTTTATTTTGCTGGATAAACAAATTTCCCACAAACTTTGCCAACTGTTCTCAAAGGGACCTCTGTTATATTTTTAAATTGTACATAACTGTTCCAACATAGTTAACAAATGAATTTTGTAGATTAGATGGAAATTTTGCCAAAAACTAAGCTACTATCAAAATGCTTCAACCATTTGTGTCATTATTCATCAACAAACTTGTCACAAACATCTATAAGTTTTAAGAAGTAATTCTGTGACAAAACTGTTTTCATCAGTTTGCTGTTACCCTTACTTGAAATAACTTGTTGCAGAGTAAATTCTTTTTTTAAGTGATCACCTTGTAAGCCTTTTTTACGGTTGCCTCATAGCAATGTTGAAATGCAAGGTAATGTTTCTAAATTTTTTGTCTAAATTCTTTCAACTAAGGTAGATATTATCGAAGTGTCATATATGTTTAGTTTGAGTCCGTCAGCATGAACAAAGTTTCTGAATCGTGTTCTTATAAGTGCAACACTATGGTTACGCCAATCTGTTCCGTAAAGTGGGTTAAAGTTTTAGGGGAGAGATCCAATATTGTAATTTTGAAATTTCACTAATGGCGCCCAATTAAGTCTAGTAATCACAAGAACAATTTACACGTCAAACGGCCAGTAAGTGTTGGGGGGGGGGATGGGTTAAAGTTTTAAGGGTAGAGATCCAATATTTGAAATTTCACTAATGGCGCCCAATTAAGTCATTTATTCTAGTAATCACAAGAACAATTTACACGTCAAACGGCCAGTAAGTGTTTCATTGCCTGTTCTGTTTTCTAATTCAAAACAACGCGTTAAGTTCTCTGTCCATAATTGTAAGCAGCCCCAAACCACAAAGTGGTATCCCGAAACCCGTCTAATTTGCAACTTTGGCAGTTTCTACACTCCACAGCTCAGGGTGGCTAAAAATAATTGATTTTAGCGAAAGCTTGGAAATTCAAAGTTAGTATTTTAGAGAAAATTCCAAAGTTACAGCCGCGACTTGTCTAACAATTACATGTTTGGCAGGTAAGTCTTTAACCAGTTTGCCACTTTTAAGTTTGGTTTACTGTAATGTAAATACGTTTGATACAGTGGATTTAGTGCAGCAAGCAAGAAATCAGTGACCTGCCGGGACCAGTCCAGGTAGAGCGATGTGGGCGAAGTTTATGAGGAATTTCTGACAGAACTGCAAGGGTTCAAACCAAATGGGCGACTCGGTTGTTCAGCACCAGCATTTTATTATCGATTAAGATGTGGAATTGGCGGACATATGCAAAAAAGGGTTATAACAGTGGTTCGGCTAACTTTACTACACTGTGGGTCTTCAAAAACAACAAATTTTCAGCAATGAAATTTTGTCACAGCGGATTGTCACATTTAAAGCTTTTTTTACCCTGAAAAAGTACATTGGTTTCGGCAAATCATTTTTCTGCATTTGATGTATAGAATTAAAGAGGAGACAAGGGCCAGAAAACAATGGCCTTGGTGGGCTCCATCCGACTTTAAAGCAGTGGTCGGCAATCGCCAGTGCCGGTCCGCAAGGAGTTCGTTACAGGGTCATGTACTATTTCAGGTTAAGTGCTTGAAAACATTTTGCCGACGTATCCAGGGGATTAAACTAATTTAGTCGTTTTTATTGCTATATATTTGTATTTGATGCAAGGCAGTCAGAGATAATCCCCTGTCTTTAATATACCAAAATGTAGCAAATCACTTTCTCATAACTAGGTCTGCACTTACACTAGTGCAAGAAAACCTTTTGACTGTACGACTTTCAGATAGAAATCAACTAGGATTAGGCGGGTTGCATTTACCCACATTATTTTCTTATCAGGTGATAGGCAACCATGTAGGAATAAAAAATATTTGACAAAATATCTAAAAGCCACCAAACATTGACAGAATGACAGTTTTGCACCTTTTGAGTAGTTAAACTTAAAATCTGTCACTGCAACCCTTATTTACACAAAAGCAAATCTGCTTTTACCAACCAATAACACTATGCTTTGGGGGTCTTGGCATCTTAACAAGTTAGAATGTAAGCAAGTTAAACAAGCAAATTGACTGTTTCTAAAATATATCATTTCATTCGTTTAATACAAATAAATTCTTGACTGTTTTAATTACAAATAAATGATTAATTTGAAAACAATAAAAACTGGTACCGGTGTTAAAAAATGCAACTTGTTATACTCATAAGGGGGGGGGGGATGCTTTGGGGGTCTTGGCATCTTAACAAGTTAGAATGTAAACAAGCAAATTGACTGTTTCTAAAATATATCATGTCATTCGTTTAATACAAATAAATTGTTGACTGTTTTAATTACAAATAAATGATTAATTTGAAAACATTAATTAAAAACTGGTACCGGTGTTAAAAAATGCAACTTGTTATACTCATAAGAACAATATTAGGTAAACATGTGCATAACCATTGAAACAATTTGTAAAAATAAAATTGTTTATCACAGCACATGTATTTTCTGTTTCAATCCCTTTAGAAAAATGGCTTTACCAAGTTACGGATTAATCACCATTTGAATTAAAAATATTTATCCAGGTATATATAAGCAAAGAATACATTCTGTTCAAAAGGCAGTTTTGAATGACTTAATGAGTCAGGGCTACATGACTGACAAAAAAAAAAACTTTTGAGAAAACCTTTCACAATAGTATGCATCAATTGAATGTTTCTCCCATTGTCGGGGGGGGGGTTAATGAGTCAGGGCTACATGACTGACATGAAAAAAAAACTTAAAACCTTTCACAATAGTATGCATCAATTGAATGTTTCTCCCATTGTCACACGAGCTTCAATATATTCAATTCTCCGCTCCAGTGTTGTGAGTTTTTCATTTAAAGTTGCAAGTCTGGATCGACAAGACAAATCAAATCCATTCAAAAAGTCAGTTATTTTTTTAATACTGCTTGTTATGACTTCCACATATTCTCGGTTGGCCCAGTCTTTTTGGATTTGTTGTTGAATCTCATCTCCCCTACCCGCCATAGCAATCTGTTTGTATGTAAATTATATATTGTCACATATATGTTTTCAACAATACTGCTGCTACTGAGTCAATGCTAAATACTGGACTGCTACTTCAGCAACAACAAAAAAATGTAACTAAGTAAACCAAATGATAAGCCGAAGACAAATATTTCACATGTAAATGCAAGACACAACACTAAGTAATGTTAGCAGTCCTTGCAAATTGCTTGAATGTAATGGCACGTGTATCACTTTATTTTGATAATCTTACAATATCAATGTTGACAGCATAATTTAGTTTTAAATAAATTACACATTAAGAGAAAAGTCATGTTTTGTGATATTATTAATGTCCTGCAATAGTCTCTTTGCTTACTGATGTACCAGGATATCTAGTAGATCTGTTTTGAAACTACTTACCAGAATGCAAGTTGGCAACTCAAAGATTTGCAAATCAGACCGAGTTTCCAAACAGTGACGTACCTGGTCAAAGCGTTACGCCTGAATAACCACTGTCTCAGAAAACAATGGAACAGCTTGAATGAACAGCGACCAGTAGTTAATTTCACCACTTTTTTGCCTATTTAAAACAAGTTTTTACTGCGTTTGTACAGTAAATTAAGCGATTAAAAACAATACTTGGTCCTGTCACGTAGGCCTACATACTGCTTTCGCTCAAAACGGGCGGCAATTGCCAGGGTTGGGTAACGAGTCCTATCTGTCGAGTCTCAAGTCAAGTCACTGGGGGTTTGAGTCCCAAGTCAAGTCAAGTCATTAGGGGTTCGAGTCATGGCAAGTCCTAAAAATTTCTTGAAAGAAAGTTTTTAAAGGTTAGGATAGTTATTTTTTGGACCGGGTCATTGCGACACTTCTACCATTAAACTGACAGTAATTCATTACAGCGAACATAACCCATCAACGGCGTCCACGTGAGTGGACAAGAACGTCAAACCTTTGGAGTTTTTAAAAACTTGAAATTCACATTTTTACTGCATGCGCAAGACTAGCTCGCTAGAGCGTTTCTCACAGTAGGCGATTGAAGGCAAATATTTGGACTTGACACGTCTGACTACGATGCTTAATGCCAGCCGAAAAAAGGTTTTGCATGCAGAAGGGACTTCACATGCAAATAGTACGAAGTTACGCAAAAATTTGGCAAAAATAACTATACGCATCGCTCAGTAAACTGCTGCTGTTGTTTGATTGGTGCCAAATGCTGTTATATCTGAACATGTCATCTGAAAATTTCCTGTTTGTTAGTGAAATAACGAGTCCGAGTCAAGTCACTACGGTGTCAAGTCGAGTCTTTTCACACCTGAGATTCGAGTAAAGTCAAGTCTTTGAAAAACGTGACTCGAATCGAGTCACTGACTCGAGTCTCCCCATCACTGGCAATTGCAACGCTTAATGTCAACAGAAGAAAGTTTTGCATGCAGAAGCGACGACGTTACGTGAAAATTAGGCAAAAATACTCCTACGCATCGCACAGTGAAGTGGTGCTGTTGTTTGATTAAAGCCAACTGAACAGGTTATCCGTAGAAATTATCTTTTTGTTGGTGGTATAACGAGTCCGAGTCAAGTCAAGTCTTTTCACAGATGGGACTCGAGTCAAATCAAAAAAGGTGACTCAAATCGGACTCGTGTCTCGAGTTTCCCCATCACTGGCAGTACGCCGTAGCCACTTGGGACAGTGGCTTTGTGGGGGGGGGGGGGGGGGGGGGGGGGGGGGGGGGGGGGGGGGGGGGGGGACCACACGAGACAAAATCTTGCAAGCCATCACCTGCAGCACTTACTGTAGCGCTGCCCCAGTATGTATAGAATTTGCCAAGATTAGAGACATTTTGTATATTTGAGATAGCCAAACTGTTGCACACGTGTCTTTTATTCTTAAAATACAGCTCTGTTTCTTTCTCCACATACATATTTCATTATTTTCTACCAATTTTGTGTTAGTTTGTTCATGTTATTTTTTCTGTTTTCTTTTTTGTTTTCATTTATGCATGATTCAATTTCATTTATTACACTCAAAAAAAAAACTTACCTAGGATTTGGCCTTTTACAACTGGTACTGGGTATATAGGTAGAGCATAGAGCAGCACATTCCACACCAGACACAATTCGAGATCTCCCTATCGAACTTACAAGAGCAGAGGAGGAGCTACGAGATGCGAACCACCTACCTCTCGAAGTACAAGTACACTTAAACTCTTAAACTATTACTCAAACAAGAGGACACCTGACTCGATAACTCGAGGTTTTTGGTGTCCTTGCTGTTTTGTACAACCGTTCAACATGGATGTCAGACGATGTAACAATGCACATATACTTCTGGACTTATGAAACACCACTAATAAGTGGGCAAATTCCACCAATAAAAAGGTCACTAAACCTAATAGGCTGCAGGTATGTTTTCATGTAAATTCCGATAGACATTGGTAGTTTTTGGATTATTTAAGGTGTTTTTTGTAGTTCATCCCTAAGAAATATGTTTTTTCGTATTTCAAGCAACAACTTTAAATGATATTTTACAAGTCATCGAATTGACGTCTGAACTGAGACGTGACTACAACCAAAGCCGTGGCGCAAATAACATCTGATTAAAAAACGACATTAACGTCATTTTGAAAAACGACATTAACGTCACGTTGTAAACATGACGTTCGTGTGACATAATTGTTGCGACAAAAAAAATAATGTAATAGTATTAGGATGCATTCAATAATAAATAAAATGACTTATCTAAACATATGGTCCTGGTATATGGTCCTACCCTAATCGTTGACAGGGGGGGGGGGTGTTTTTCGTAGTTCATTCCTCAGAAATATCGTTTTGTCGTATTTCAATCAACAACTTTGAATTATATTTTAAGTCGTCGAGTTGGCGTCGGAACTGAGACGTGACTAAAACCAATGCCGTAGCGCAAATAACATCTGATTAAAAAACGACATTAACGTCATTTTGATGTTGTAAACATGACGTTCGTGTGACATAATTGCTGCGACATAAAAACTAATGTAATAGAATTAGGATGCATTCAATAATAAATAAAATGACTTATCTAAGCACTTAAGGAATGGTATATTGTCCTGCCCTAATCCGTTGACACTTCCCACCGGCACCCACCGCTATTGTTATCGACCTGTGCGCGCCTGTTTCACTTAAGCTTGTTTTGGTTTAAATTTCGGTCCGTTTTTTCAAAGTTGGGCAACGGCAATTCCTCGATTTATTATTTTATTGGTTTTATCTATTTTACCGTGTTTGTTTTAACGCTCATCTTTTCATTGATTTTCAGGCACTGATGATTCCATAAATGAATATATATTCCGTTCTGAACTAACAGGTTAAACAGGCAGCGCTGATTTTGCATACTGGTGTATAATCTGCCATACAAAATCGTACAAAAATTTAAATAATTGTTCATCCCATGTGTCAGTATTTAGCAAACTTTCTGCTTTTTTTGTCACGGGGTTCGAACCCAGGAAACTCCCAGGGACGAATCCCAATCAGGTTTTTTTAAGTCTGTATGTGGGTCAGGCGCGCCGGACCATTCCGCCAAGTTCCCGCTAGACAATAGCGTAAATTTAAATAACTGTGGACGCCATCTATCGGTATTTAGCAAACTTTCTGTTGTTTTTATGTCAGTAGATTCACCCCACCAAGGTATATATAAAACCAAAAAACTCTATAACCGCTATAGCAGTGTTTCTTAACCTTTTTTGGATCACGAACCCCTAAAACATTCTTTGAAAAGCTATGGACCCCTTTGCAAGTTTTAATCAACATAGCTATGGAAAGAAGAGCTGAAAACTCCGCCTCACAAAGATAGGTTGTAGCAAAAGGCATAAAAGCAGCCATGGTCCTTTTTTTAACAGGATACACAGCAAAAAGCACATATACTGCAATGCCAGAAGCTTACAATAGTAAAGTAGCCGTTATGTATTATTGCATCGCAAGGGCAGTTTTGCATGTTTGGCTGCCGTTGTGGCCTGATCAAGTGGAAACCTTATGGGCAGAGGAAAATACGTGGATTTTCGTTTCACGGACCCCTTAATGCATCTTATCGGACCCCTTGGAGGTTCATGGACCCCGGGTTAGGAACCCCTGCTCTATAGAGTTCTTTGATAAAACACAAGTTGTCGAACCCATTGTTACGCAATAAAGACTATGGAACTATCTTGTTTTCAAAGTGATACAGCGGTTTTAGGAAAATAACACATCAAGATTTTTCAAACTGGAGAGCTTAAACGCGAAGTTGATTCGCCAAATTTAAAGAAAATTTCACGTTCTAACATTTCAACGGGGGGGGGGGTTATGGACAGAGGAAAATACGTGGATTTTCGGAATAATTGCATTTCGTTTCACGGACCCCTTGGAGGTTCATGGACCTCGGGTTAAAAACCCCTGGTCTATAGCAGGGGTTCTCAAACTTTTTTATTGTCGGGGCCAAATGGTATTTTTTTAAGGGGGGGGGGGTGCATTACCACGATCAAATGTTAGAACCTAAAAGTTTTATTTCGATTTGGCCTAGCAAATTCGCGTTAAAGCCCACCAATTTGTAAAAATCAGACAATTTATGTGTTTTTTCCTATACCTGCTGTATTAATTTGGACACAAAATGGCGTCCCTGAGGCTGTATCGCGAAATAATGGGTTGGACTATTTGTGTTTATATGTATACTTTGCCACTCACAAGAGGGGTGTGCAGACCGTCAGAGCCCATGAATTTTAAATTGTAAAACTGAAATAAGCCACAACAATAATCCAAAGTCAGTTTGTGACTTCACAGACAAAAACATTCAGTTTAAACTCGTCACATTTTCTCCTCACGCCACACAGGTTTAGAGATATTTGCAATACGGTTTTCTAAACTCAACGAAATTGTTCAAATATATACACCGCCATACATAACAACGAGTTTAGGGGGGGGGGTTTCACAGACAAAAACATTAGGTGTAGAATCTTTATTGTTTCACGAAACCTGTGACCTTCGCATTCTGCACTGTCTTCTTTCAGTTTAAACTCGTCACATTTTCTCTTCACGCCACACAGGTTTAGAGGTATTTGCAATACGGTTTTCTAAACTAAACGAAATTGTTCAAATATATACACCGCCATACATAACAACGAGTTTACCAAATTAACATCACTCACCAACTGGTTTTTGCGGAGGTTGAAGGGCAATATTTCTTTTTCAACAAACTTGCACGAGCAATTCAACGTCTGCACGCTACAACATGTAACTTATAAAGCTACAACATGCAACACAACACTGCCACAAGAAGGTTTACTAACTTTATTAAGATATCCCAAGGTTTACTAACGTACGAGGTACGAAACATCCCAAGATTTGCACAAAAATCCCAAGTTAATATCATTCAATTAAATACGAATACTTTCATTTCTGAACATATTGCTTTTGNTTATTTCTAAACATATTGCTTTTGTGCATAATGGACGTTTGTTACTGTAGCTTAGAAATATATGTTTAGTATTCTATGGTACCACACTACGATGCTCAGAATAAAAGGTTGGACAATAAGTTATTTGCGTTACTATAGCATAGAAACCGCCACTTGGCTACTGCAAATTACTGCAAAGGCAGCAAAAGGATGTTTTTCTTTTGTGTTGGGCCCATTATATTTCTTGACTCGTACAATGTACAAATAAAGGCATTGTCACAACAGTAATGACATCAAAAATAGTGCAACACAAGCTTGGTTTACTAGTTGAGATGGAACAGACACAAGGCCTCGAACACTAACTTGATGATGTTCTGTTACACAAATCGTCATTTCAAAAGATTTGATCAGCAGCTAAAGATAATTTTTGCAGCAATTTTTGGAATTTCACAAACTTGTCTACTTTGGGTTCCTGTGTTAGTAGCTCTACCTGAGTTCAGTATTCTTTCACCAGTGGGAAATCGTATACACGCAATGGAAAATTGTACCAAGTCTATGGTACATATATTCTATGGTACTAAATGTGGTGAATGTTATTTCTATGTTGTGTTCCGGTTTACCTTGTTCCGTGGGGGGGGGGTGTATACACGCAATGGAAAATTGTACCAGTCTATGGTACTTAAATTGAAAAATTTTACCAGTCTATGGTACTTAAATTCTATGGTACTAAATGTGTTGAATGTTATTTCTATGTTGTGTTCCGGTTTACCTTGTTCCGTTTTTCCTTTTCGTTACGTCCCGTTACTTCCTTCCGGTCATTATAATGTGTTTTAAACACTATAGTGTTTTGTCTCGTTAGCGGTAGGATGTCTAGTTTTCTCTTGCGTTTGGGCTTATTCGTTTTCTACATTTCCTGAGTCATTTATTGTTTGTGTTGCAGATACATTGTTGTATTTTTACTTTAATAAAGCCAGAGTTACATTAACTCCTCAATGGTCATCACAGTTGTGTTAAGATTTACTCGGATTTCTGATGTGACTATTTGGTCACCAAGTGGAGTTTTTTCAATGAAAAAAATTCGGACTTGGTGCTTGAGTTTACCGAAAAACGTTTTTTTCCTCTGGCGTAACAAAGAACATTGCGCGCAAAATGTATACCCAAGATGACCGAGGGGTTACTGCAACCCCTTATGTTCACAAGGTTTCGGGAAGCGTTTTCGTCTGCCGTGCGACATTTGTCGTATGCACTCTAAACACGAAGTTTGCTGCAACGTGGAAAGCGCTAGTAATCATCGTCCCGTTTAAGAGATCTACTTGGATATTTTAATTAAACTATTGATTTTGTTTTTATTGATCTACTTGGATAGAAACTGACACATACATATTTTGGTGGGCTTTGCAACACGGAGTCAATATAGTGAAGGAATATAACAGCACTTATTGCACCTGAGAAGTGTAAGCGAAAAATTATAAGTCTTCTCATATCATACACTTAATTTACAAAATTTATTTGACGACTGCATGTGAAGCGTGATTGGAATCTTTCAAACAGTGTCACAAAATCTGATCAAAACATTTCACCGCCAGTTTTGGCCATCTTGATTTCATGTTTTCGGCCACAAGCTTTGCTCTAAGATGTAAATCTGTTTTCTCAATGTAAACAAACGAAATGTTTAGATCCGTCATCAGTTGTCTCATTATTCGGTCATATTCCAATAATTCTTCAAAAGTTGAATTAATCCTAACACGGTCATATTCCAAAAACGGCTTGTGTGGCTTGATGACGAAAACAAGCGCTTTATTGGCGTCTTGCAACCTGTAAATAAGATAAGACACCCTTATGTACGCATCATGTCCGATGTATAGATAGAAATAGCTCACATACATTTTAATCATGGTGTTCACATGTTCCAACTCCATAGCATTTTTTATCCCGTCATTTTTGGCAAACATCTGCAAGTAACAAATAGGATCCAAAGGCCCACGATCACTAATAAAGAGTGTATCTGTAGCTGTGTTATAAAAAAATAGATGCGTTATGGAAACGAAGCAACCGACCAAAACTGAAAGAACAATGCAAGACGTGGCTCGGTCATAAAATACTATTTTTTGAAGTTATATGTCGCTAGATCAATTGCAAAAACTTAAAACATCTATTATGTTCTGCTTTCCCAATGGCTACTGATACCTTTGCTGTGACGAGCTTTTTCGAGTTTTGCATGCTGTGCCTTTAGAATGTTGTAGTTTAGTGATTGGAACATTGCATCATCGTCTTCGAAACCCTAAAAAGGAGAATCGGTTTGTTGACGGAATGTTTTTTGTTCAGATAACTGTTGTTTTGCGGATTTTTTTCAAATTTAATATGAATATACTGGTTTCTATTTTAAAAAGCAACCCAAGTTCTGTTTCGGATAAGGTATGTTACAGGTTTAAACCGGTGCATTTTGCAGGCTAGTCGGTTTTCCTGTTGACGGTATAATTATGCCATTTCGAATTCAAAAAACAAACTGGGATAATTGTGCTTACATCAACGATTTTATCCGCGGTCAGAATTTCACGGGCAACTTCTGACAAAAGTGCTGGTGATTGATTTTCTATCAATAAATGCTTTCCCAAATAATTCCATAGGGTTGTTTTACCGACAGAATGAGCTCCACAGATAAACACCCACTTCATGTTTTTACCGAATTTTTGCAACCAAGCCGTACGTAAGGTTTTCCTTTTTTTGAACAAGAGTTGTATTGAGTTACAGCGCCGATCGTGTACATAAAACCTAAAATTATTGTACAGCTAAATCTATGTTTTCAAAATTGCAGACAGCACCATAACTAGGGTTGCCATCGACTTGAAACCAAAAATAAGGACAATCGAAAAATTAGATTTTCATACGACACGAAACAAACGTTTTGAACAAATCTTTGCACTTATACATATCATTGGCAATATTTTGGTCGGAAACAAGCTGTTCCAGCAACTCCTTGTTCGTAGAAAGTACTTCGTGCATCTCACAACAGCTCAGGTCTAGGTTAACTTTTACTTGTAGCAGGGATTTGACTAGTAATTGATGAAAATAAGACAAAAGAAGGACTCAATTCAAAAATAAGGACATTTCTTATAAATAAGGACTACGACATTTTCTAAGACATAACCCCCCAAAATAAGGACAAATCTTAGGAATAAGGACGGTATTGCAACCCTGACCATAACAAAAAGAAATTACAATGGAATTCATACACGATCATGGCTGTATATGCCTTTCGCATAAATCAATCGACTCGCGTAGGCACTCAAGCTACCGTCATACAAATCGTCGCGCCGCAAAATTATATTGCAATGAAAAATAATATTCATAGCCGCATACCAAACGCTGGGAAATTGAAATCACCAAGGTTAATAACTTGTACTGCATAACAACAGTGGTCTCGCAGTGTTAATGATTAAATATCAAAGCTACGTCCGAACTCCGAACACGCCCTTAACTGTTATTTGACTCAAACCGTGTTGATGTTCGTTCAACGCGCGCCTTCAATACTGCTAACTTCATTATTTTTTACTATAATAATTGTAAAACCGAGACTTATATAGCATGTATAAACCATGTGCAATCCAATATGCAAATATACATCTTTACAGTTAAAATCTGAATCACCTCTAAGCAGTGATGGGGAGACTCGAGTCAGTGACTCGACCCGAGAACGACTTGAGTCACCTTTTCTAAGACTTGACTCGACTTGACTCGGACTCGTTATTTCACCAGTTTATTGTGCGATGCGCAGTTTTTTTGGCAAATTTTCACGTAACGTCGTCGCTTCTGCATGCAAAAACTTTTTTCCGTTGCAGTAGTTGCAGTAACCACCTGTTTTAAGCGAATACAGCACATATATAGGTGTCAAGACCAAGTATTTGCTTTTAATCGCCTACTTTACTGTACGAAAGCTCTAGCGCGCTGGTCTAGCGCATGCAGCAAAAATATGAATTTTAGGTTTTTTATAGAACTCTAACGGTTTGACGTTCTTGTCCACGCTGTTTAATGATTGTCAATTGACGTGTTTCATTAAAGTTGGACTCTATACTCAAAGAAGGGGAGCGCCGTTGATGGGTTATGCTCGTTGTAATGAATTGGTGTTGTGCTATGGCCAACGCGTCGCGATAAACCGTTCCAAAAGATTAACTATCCTAACCATTCAAAAGTTCCGTTCGAGAACTTTTTAGGACTTGCCTTGACTCGAACCCCTAATGTCTTGACTTGATTTGAGACTCGACTGATAGGACTAGTCACCCAAACCTGCCTTTAAGTAAAGCCTTTATACTTTTTGTTGATACATTTTGGATACTATTATGAATCTTTCTACCACTTTCGTTTTGAGTATAGAATATTTACCTTACAGATTTTAGCTCATAGGGTTGCCATATTTTATGATACACAATCCCTGACAAAATTTATCTCGGTTGCGTTAACCCAGTTTTTCTCAAACTTTTTCGTTATTTTTTCTGAACGGTCCCTTTGCCATTATTTCGAGGGCTCGCGGTGCGTGAGCTTGAATGTGTATTTTAGAAAAACGAAAGTTGATTGCAGGATTTTAGCTAGTTATGCGAAATTGCGCATAACAATGATCCAAATCTGACATCACAGAGAAGACAAAAAGCATTACAATTGTGCG
>QLIY01002284.1:0-16785 GCA_003260075.1 Phallusia mammillata | reverse complement strand
AAAAAATTCGTACTAATGATTTTAAAACTAATTAAACACAGTTAAAGTATAAATCTCGGTATGATTTTAATGGCTTGCGTTCTTAGCTTATATTCCTTTGCAAAGGAACCGGCAAGGTAATTAGGTCAGCAAAACAGTTTTTTTACAGTGGAACGTCACTGAAAACTTACCAGAAGCGACCAGAACCTGCAAGAAACACCAAGCGACTGCGTTGATTGCATGTTATTCTTCAAGGCAAAGAATTTTCTGTCAACTTTTTTATCTGAACTAATCAAATTTATCCACCAGTTCCAGACCTTGTCTAATAATCATTTTACCTTGTCTTTCTTTGCAGTGTCCGATATCAATGCTTGTTTACTGTAATATATCGTTGCAATAAGTTTGAGACATTGTTTAATGTATATTCATGCTACTTTAGACTCATTTTATAAAACAGGAAGTAAAACAAAGCAAAAAACGGTCAAGCTCTATGATTTTCTATAGGCGCGTCCGCGTTTTACTGATCACGTGATTCGGTTTCATCTTGGCAAAGAAGCAGTTCATTTAAATTTTAAACAATGGCGAAGAGGTCGAAGAACGATGAGGTGCTCGACAACCTACACAATACAGGTATGTTTACAGTGGTTAATTATTTCCAATCTGTTCTTTATCATGACTATTATAAATGTTTAGTTGTTTTTTATTTTGACATTTGTTGTACGAAAAGTTGTGCGAAACATGTGTACATATATATATATACACTAGCGTATTTTGGGGGGGACAAGGTGCCATCCCCCCCCCCAAATGTTTAGTTGTTTTTTATTTTGACATTTGTTGTACGAAAAGTTGTACGAAACATGTGTACATATATATATATACACTAGCGTATTTAGGGGGGGGGACAATGCATGTGGTTTTTGTATTAATCTACGGCAAGCCTAAACGTTTTGTCCTTATCCGAGTAAAACCGAGCCTTGTGCAAGAGACATGACATCCAGCCTTGTCTGCTGGCAAAACGTTCCGCGTGTAATATGAAACTTGACGGAAATGAGTCGTTGTCTGTGTTGCCATAGAGCTTGTTGGCCCCCCCCCCCTAGCGCACTTGCCACCGCAAGGTGGCGCAATATATTTTATATTGTTGCTAAAGATCCAAGGTACCTAGAAGTGGTTAGCATTAGAAGCTATGGTAAAATACGTGAGCAGATTTGACCTAAAACCTCCAGTCCAGGTGTAACGTTCCTAGTTAGCCTATTAAGATCTCAATATCTATCTCAAGTCTAAACTATAGCGTCACAAACTAAAATATGATTTTGCAAAATCACGCCATGTTGGACTAAGCAATACCATATCATGTGGAAATACTCCACACCAGGGTTTATGCACGTTTTGACGCAGGCCAGAAAAATAAACAGAAAAAAGCGCAAAAAAACAGTGTTTTATTAGTTTAATATATATTTCTGCTATGAAACCGACAGTTTGAATCTGGTTTGCTATAACGTTGTTGGATGCTTGCATTGTTGTTTTGTGCTTATCAGAAAAATGGACAAACCTGTAACTATCAGTAATGATTGTGTGTTGTGGATTTGAAAACATCCGCAGTAGCCTGTTTTTTCAGACATGTGCTGGAAAAGTCCTCTGACGTTTGAAAGTGGTAAACAAACAGCAGTTTCGAACAACTTTGTCAAAAGTTTGTAGGTTTAAAATCAGTTATATATGAACTGTGTTATTATTTTGCATCCAGATGTGTTGATTTGTTGCCGGAACAGATACTGTTATTTGTAACTGTTATTGCGTCAGTGACTCGTTTCGAAACTCAGTGATTTAAAATTTGCATGCTCCAAAAAACAGTAAGCTTTGGCGAATATATAATAGCAGTTTGTTTCTGATTTCTGTACAAGTGCGGGAACAGTATATTTTGAAATTACTCTGCTTGAAAACTGATTAAAGATTGACAAGTTTGCAACTGATATTGTTGGTACTTCTGAAACAAAGAAAAATCAGAAACTTCTGAAAGTCGAACCTGTGGCCTTGGAACATATATATGCATCGTTCTGTATGATTAGTTTATTTGCTATAAATTATAATAAAGTGCAATGGTAGTTTATATATGTTTCTGTTACATATTCAGTGAGAGTATATTTTGTTTTTTCATGAAAAGATTGCCACATAATTGAGCAGCATCATACGTTTAGGAAAGGGAACAGCAAAACAGGTTTTCAATACAGCAAAAGGCTATTAAATTAAAGGACAGATATAGTGAAAGGGAATTTAAGTCGTGATAGTAAGTTAATTGATATGTCAGCAACAGCATTAACAGGTACATTTTAGGTGGGTACTAAATAAGTTTAAATAATACGTTTAAGGACAGTAAAGGGCAAAACAGGTTTTCAGTACAGCAAAAGGGTATTAAAATTATAGGATAGAAACAGATAAAATATATTTTAGGTGGTTAATAAAGGAATGCGGGCTAAAGTTTGTTTGTTTTTATTCCATGGAACATCTTATATGTATTTTGTAATCGAAGCTGTAAGCTTGTAATTGGTATTTTAAAGTCAGGTGGTGGTTGTACCATTGTAGGTTTTTTGCTAAATTTTTCGCACTTTTGTTATTGTTTAATAATATTCATTTGAATACCAGTGCAGAACTTTACCTTGACATTTGCACTTACTGTGTCACAACTTGTATATGTCGCTTTATCATGGACATGTTGATTTTACAAACTCGCGTTAAATTCCATTGTTTATTCAACGCCCAAACTGCCTATCGCCAGCAAAGACCTTTGGACTTCCATGCAATGCGTCGTTTATCATCGTGGATATTCTCCAAGGTTAACTTCAACTCAGTTACCACTTGTGCTACGTCTCTCACAATCGACCTCTCCCCCAACTTGTCATTATTATGCTCCAANTGGTACTTCTGAAACAAAGAAAAATCAGAAACTTCTGAAAGTCGAACCTGTGGCCTTGGAACATATATATGCATCGTTCTGTATGATTAGTTTATTTGCTATAAATTATAATAAAGTGCAATGGTAGTTTATATATGTTTCTGTTACATATTCAGTGAGAGTATATTTTGTTTTTTCATGAAAAGATTGCCACATAATTGAGCAGCATCATACGTTTAGGAAAGGGAACAGCAAAACAGGTTTTCAATACAGCAAAAGGCTATTAAATTAAAGGACAGATATAGTGAAAGGGAATTTAAGTCGTGATAGTAAGTTAATTGATATGTCAGCAACAGCATTAACAGGTACATTTTAGGTGGGTACTAAATAAGTTTAAATAATACGTTTAAGGACAGTAAAGGGCAAAACAGGTTTTCAGTACAGCAAAAGGGTATTAAAATTATAGGATAGAAACAGATAAAATATATTTTAGGTGGTTAATAAAGGAATGCGGGCTAAAGTTTGTTTGTTTTTATTCCATGGAACATCTTATATGTATTTTGTAATCGAAGCTGTAAGCTTGTAATTGGTATTTTAAAGTCAGGTGGTGGTTGTACCATTGTAGGTTTTTTGCTAAATTTTTCGCACTTTTGTTATTGTTTAATAATATTCATTTGAATACCAGTGCAGAACTTTACCTTGACATTTGCACTTACTGTGTCACAACTTGTATATGTCGCTTTATCGGACTATGTCATGGACATGTTGATTTTACAAACTCGCGTTAAATTCCATTGTTTATTCAACGCCCAAACTGCCTATCGCCAGCAAAGACCTTTGGACTTCCATGCAATGCGTCGTTTATCATCGTGGATATTCTCCAAGGTTAACTTCAACTCAGTTACCACTTGTGCTACGTCTCTCACAATCGACCTCTCCCCCAACTTGTCATTATTATGCTCCAACCTACCACGAAGATGTGCTAACAATTTCCACTTCATCTTTTATGTAAGTTATTCATTAATTGTCCACACCAATCCGGTCAACGCATTTTCTAATTTGGAATCTTTACCACTCGTCCAAAGTCATCATCTCTGCTAGATTTTATCTCCAGCCACGTCATCCTCCCGTTCAGATCATTTCCGTCGACGTAATCCTTTTCCTTGATTCTTTGTCATCCTCGCCCACGTCGTCTTCTCAAAACTACACCATCTAAGTCATCCACTTTCTTGGTTTTTCGTCATCGCTGTCTACGTCTGCGTCATTTTTCTGTCCAGTTCATTGTTGTCTACGTCATCCTCTTGTCGAGATCATAGCCGTGGGGGGGGGGTTCATCGCTGTCTACGTCATCTTCTTCCTTAGTTCATCGCCGTCTGCGTCATTTTTCTCTCCAGTTCATTGTTGTCTACGTCATCCTCTTGTCGAGATCATAGCCGTCTACGTTATCTTTCTATCAGATATTTCAGATTATCACCGTCTACGTCATCTTCTTGTCGAGATCATCACCGTCTACGTCATCCTCTTGTCGAAATCATCACCGTTTACGTCATCCTCTTGTCGAGATCATCACCGTTTACGTCATCCTCTTGTCGAGATCATCACCGTTTAAGTCATCTTCTTGTCGAGATCATTGCCGTCTACGCCATCCTCTTGTCGAGATCATCACCGTTTACGTCATCTTCTTGTCGAGATCATCACCGTTACGTCATCTTCTTGTCGAGATCATCACCGTTTACGTCATCCTCTTGTCGAGATCATCACCGTCTACGTCATCCTCTTTTTGAGATCATCACCGTTTTCGTCATCCTCTTGACGAGATCATCACCGTCTACGTCATCCCCTTGTCGAGATCATCACCGTTTACGTCATCTTCTTGTCGAGATCATCAGGGGGGGGGGGGGGGGGGGGGGGGGGGGGGGGGGGGGGGGGGGGGGGGGGGGGGGGGTCATCCTCGTGTCGAGATCATCGCCGTCTACGTCATCCTCTTGTCCAGATCATTGCCGTCTACGTCATTTTCCTGCTTGGTTCTTCATCATAACCGTCTCCACCATCCTCTACGGTTTCATCTTTATCATCGGTCCTCAGTGGTGCCAACGTACTTTGTCGAAATTATGGCCAAGACCTTCATTGGGGGGGGGGGGTCGGTCCGCAGTGGTGCCAACGTACTTTGTCGAAATTATGGCCAAGACCTTCATTGCGTTCTTCCGCTTCCCTATGTGCATCAACTAAGTTATCAAAGTAAGTCTTGTTTTACGCATGTGTACAGCATATGTTACTATTAAACAGTAGAACAGGTAATTCAATACAACTGAGAAAGTTGATAATGCCCTGAAGCGTGTAGTGTTAGCACATTTGCTTGCTTAAAGAGTTTCATTGCTTACAGGTTGAAGCAACAATTTTGAAATCGCCTTTCAGTCAAGTTAAAGTAAAACAAAGAAAATCAATTACTGCCAAAGTCATTGGGGGAAGAAGTAAGTTAATTAATGTCATGAAATAAACTGTAGTTTACCCAGGACACTTGGTTTGTGATTGCAAGCTCGTACTTAAGTTATTTTTTCTTTAGGTGGTGTGGATTCTTTTCGTTTTTGAAACATTGTTCAGCATCAACTGCCATTCCTTGTCAGATTTGGATGCCATGAAGGTAGTTATCTCTTATTGCAAACCCCTTTTCTCGTAGTCAAAAAGTTAAAATGGATTTATTACTAATCCCACTCTCTGTTCAATCTTATTTTGCTTTGGTGGTTGAGAAACAACCGGAAAGTGCAGAGCTTCTGCCGTAAGAATAATTAAATGTTAATCTTATAAAGTGCGCATGTTAATAGTAAAAATAAAATTCCATGTTTATACTTTCAGATTTCATCGTTATACCTCCTACTTCCTCACCAACTTCCGTTAGTGCCTGGATTCCGCGTATCTAGTGGAATCCAGTGGGGGGGGGGATTTATACTTTCAGATTTCGTCGTTATACCTCCTACATCCTTACCAACTTCCGTTAGTGCCTGGATTCCGCGTATCTAGTGGAATCCAGTTATTGGAACCGCACCTTACCCAACCCATTCCCACAAGCATCAACGTCCATGCGACCGCCTCCAGTCTTGACATTCCAAGTCAAGTCCGTTCTCAACCTCCTCAACTTCAAATATTATAAAGGAGTCAATGACATTGGAGTTGTCGTGCTAGTCAACACATGAATGCGGATTCTAGGCCATAACTCTAGGCTTAACCGATGGGCCTCCCATTCGTCATGTGCAGGCCCAGCGAATGGAAGGCCCAAGTTCAGTAGGGGGGGGGGGGAATGGAAGGCCCAAGTTCAGTAGAAGTGCTACATGTTCAGCAAGATGCGCCTAGGGTTTAGATTACTTGTAGCACATAACTAAGGTTTAGGTTAGTTAAGATGGGCCTTGGGTCGCGCGCCGCATTTCACCTTTAGTTACGTGTTTAGATATGGCGTGGCGCGTTGTCAAATGGCTTTAGCTAAATGTAGGGCTAGACATACGATTGGACTCACCCCCTTGGTCGAGAGAGCCTAAAATCCACCGGAGATGGGTACCGGTGCAGGCGTTACTGCGGGTTCGCGAGCCAGCTGGCTAACTAGGAGAAAGGTTTTTCCCCCTCACAAACCTAAACACATCTTCCGGGTGGGTTCTCCTTTTTATTTCAGGTTGTATCTCCGTTGCTCTACGATGTTGTTCTTCCTGTTGTTGTCGGCAGTGTCGGTAAATTTGAGCGGTTAGTTGTGACGTTGTCCTCCCCCGGCACTGCCACCAGTCGTCACATTTTTATTTATTTTTCGCTTGTTAAATACTAATATAGGAAACAATGTCGTTTTCTGAAGGGACTTTTACAGACTAGCACTGAATCTTCGTGGCCCGATTAATCACGTCGCATTCGTGTTTCCCTAAGAATAATCGGCTGCGACGTGATTATGACGTCAGGTTGATGACGTGCTACCTCTGTGGATTTCCCTGTTCTTTTGGCTGTTGATCCTCATCTGCAAATCTTGCGTATATTGGTCTGAACATCCGGCGAAAATCCAACCAAAATTGTCGATATTCAAATCCGGTTTAAACCGGTTTGGAGGTTCGGTAGGAGGCAGAAACCGGTACGAACCAGTTTGAAACTGGAATATTCCGGCGAAAACCCACCCAAAACCGGATTTTTCTTCAATTTTGTTACCCCCAAAAATCGAAAAACAGTTTGAGTGCTACCTGGAAGGTTTTTTGGCGGCAGATAATCCGAAGATTGTCTTTCTAAAATACAGTATTAGTGGATTGTTGGCCAGTGGAGCAATGCGATCTTTACGTTAGTAAATAACCGATACATTAGTCAAAAATCAATGCAAGCTTCAACTGTAAGTGGGTTACTGGTTATTCACAAAAAGCTGTCAAAAACCGCGGAATGAAAGGTTTGATAAAAAGTTTGTGATAAAACTACATGTCGTCTAGTGATAAGGGATGGAATTAGAAGATTAATATATAGAAAAGCCACATTTCTAGTTTTCTAGCCATTGTTTTGTGTAGAAAAACAAGTAATACAAATCTTAATTAGCAACTCCATTGTGACGTAATGGTTGTTACGCAATAATGTACACGGGTGTAAACAGCAGACGGTATCATTGGGGAATTTTGTTTACTTGCACAGCAACGGGCCAAACTCAATAACATGCAGAAATAATGTGGCACAAAAACACACGTGACACAGACTCGAACAAAGCGGTTGTAAATACGGTAAAACACAACAACAGTACATAGAAAAAAAATATTAATAAATGAGTCGAAAAAGGTCGAAGTTTTTCAGTTGAAAAACATTTAAGTAAAACATGGTTATAACAATGACTACTAACTAACACACTTGCTATTCAGTCATTAATATGGTCATGTTTTAATTAAANTCAGTCATTAATATGGTCATGTATCATTTAAGTACCTTATAGCCACAGTCAGCATTTTCAACATATTCCATTACACGTCACAGATTATAATTGCCACACAAAAAATAGCCATACAGCTTTTTATTTGCATCATAACTGACAAATTCAACAACCACATTACATTTGTGTCGGAACTTGTTTATTCAACATATTTTCTTAATTTTTGTGTACAACTATTAATTGTCTGTAAGTTTCTTCACGGCTACATTTGCTGCTTTATTTGGTGGCAAATAGCTTATAAGTGCAAAAATCTGCAAGCTTTAAAAATTACAACACTCCCCCCCCCCCCTATTCTATGACACTTCACAGATTATAATTGCCACACAAAAACTAGCCACAAAGCTTTTTATTTGTATCATAACTGACAAATTTAACAATCACATTACATTCGTGTCAGAACTTGTTTATTCAACATCTTTTCTTAATTTTTGTGTACAAACTATTGATTGTTTTTAAGTTTCTTAACTGCTATACTTGCTGCTTTATTTGGTGGCAAATAGCTTATAATTCCTTATTTGAAACGCAAAACTCTCCAAGCTTTGAAAATTACAACACTCTCACTTAAATTTGAAACATATTATAAAACCTTGTGCTTCCTTTTTATAACCAAAATAAATCATAAAGTTATAGTTTCAGCAAAATAATTGACAGCTTCTGTTCCTTGATTTTTCCAAATGACAACTAAGAAACTGTTTTTTTTTCTATTTAGTGCTATCACTGCAACCCCCCCCCCCCTTGTGCTTCCTTTTTACAACCAAAATAAATCATAAAGTTATAGTTTAAGCAAAATAATTGATAGCTTCTGCCTTGATTTCCAAATGACAACTAAGAAACTGTTTTTTTTTCTATTTAGTGCTATCACTGCAAGTGCAATGCTTTTTGGAAATAATTGTGTTCCTTAGAAAACTTTGCATCCTTTTTAGTGTTGACAAGAACCGTTTTGCCTTTGAGAGACTCATGAAAATTGCTGGCTAACTGGCTTTTCTTTTTAAAAGTTTCAGTAACTTTTCTAACAACAGGATATGCTTGGTGGTCACTACTATCTCCCCTGTAGAATGTTCATTCTTAAGAAACATTTCCTGTGAAGCAATTTAGCAGCTAATGTTTAGAGAAACAGTACATGTCCATTAGATGAATACACATGATTGCACTTGGTTGCAAATTCTGTCCACATGGTGTGTTAAGAAACCAAAACTTGAAATTGTCATCACTCAGGTATTTCAAAGTTCCTGTTGCTTCTGCAATTGTTTGTTCTACATTTAATATTGCCTGCTAAATTTCAGTAAGGCATTTAACTTCACAGTCACAAAGCTATTTTTTCTTCGTTAGCATTCAAAACTAAAAATGAGTATTTTTTGTGGTTGCTCATTCCTGCATGACATATTTGGAATAGCAGATGTTTTTGTCCCAGTTTTCTTAACTTTTTATACAGGTTTTTATTATAAAGGTTAATCGTGACTATTCAAAGTGTTAGATGACCCTTTTTTCTTTTTCAAGGTGGTAAATGCATTTTTAATTCAAAAACTGAAGCCCACTTACAGTCATCTTAAAAATTCACGACTAACCCTCAAACAAATAAATTAAAAGATGGCAAAATAATTATAGATAACATATTAACGCCATAATTTTTTGAAAAAAATGAAAAAAATGCCAATCAAGGCGGAAATTATACTTATAAAAATTATACTTGAAAATAAAAAAAAATAAGTATCATGAAAGTTATCTGTAATGTTGTGGTAGGAATATTAAGTACAAATATCTAGGGGGTGCTGCAGCTTCGCAGCACCCTAGCACGAGCCGCCCCTGAGATTCACGCAATGCTTGCATCCGGTGGAGTCCAATTAAAATCAATAATGATTACATCCGCGTAAACGTGCAAATAACTTCCATCTGCTCGGCGATACCAGGTAAAGGAAACCTTTTTAGCAGGTAACATATACTTAGTGACTCTAGTTTCCCTTACTTCGCAATGTTCAATCTAATGAAGCTACTGAATTTATACATATGTTTGTTTTCAAATTGGCTCAAAATTGAAACAACCTACATTCGTAATTAGGACTCGTGAACAAATGTATAAACCGCAAATACACTCTTAATCAATTTAACAAACCACATCACATAGTTAATGCAAGATTTATTGACATACATAATAAACAAAAATCGTATGCAATGAAATAATTTGATTAGGACATTTCCATCAAACCTACTTCGCATCACGACACAAGGACAATTGGTGTATGAGTGACGTCAAAAGACTGTGAGGATTAACACATTGTTTACAAAAACAATTAACCAAAGTTTGTTAAGGCGCGAGTTTTACTGGCAGAAAAAACGATTATTTTTTAAACTGACTACTTTTTATGTGTTATTTTACCTCTTGCTTCCGCTTAACTGGTTTTGCTCAGATATCACACTTATACGGGAAGTTGTCGCTATAATCAATGTAATGAAGACGGAGATTTGCACTGGTACCAAATCGCTTGCCAGAAAAAAATGACATACGACTGTTTTTTTCGCCTGTTTGAATCACCACATGCTTCTTTAACGAATCCAATAACATTAAAACGCTTTTAACAAATCGATTAGGTTTCTCCAGTGTGGATCATTACGTGCTTTTCAAAATCACATTTAAATCAAAAACATTGTCACATTTTATGGTTTTTCACCATTGTGAGACATCATGTGTTTCTTCAGCGCTCCTGATTAATTAAATGATTTCTCACAAATGTGGCATTTGATTTTCTTTCTCCGGTGTGACTTTTCACAAACTGTACATTTGTACATACAACCAAACATACAGTTATGGCAACTTTCACAGATGGCAGGTTTGTATCAAAAGCATTTGTTCAAACAAAAAATCCACAGTCACAGCATTTGCTCTAAAGTTGATAAAGCTGCAGCAGTTTTAAGCTGTTCTGGCTTCCGATAATCAAAAAGATACATAAAAAATACCCTATAGTGTGAGAAAGCACAAGGACTCTAAAAGCCGACAACATCATCATTAGATTAGCATTGTCAGAAGAAGGAAAAAGGTGACTTTTAAACGTCTTGAGCGCATAGCACCACATCGTTTGTCTTCTTATCTACTCTTATGTAATCAGACTGACCTGCATTGCTTCCCCTGGTGCGAATCTGACAGATTATTTTAGAGAGGGCGTATTTACATAAGCATTAGACACAAGCAATACTGATTTTAGACACTTGGCTGTTAAAGCTTTAGGAATATGTACTGACACAAAACGCGTACAGAAATTTTAAGCCTGCGTTATCCTTGAGGATTCGTTTTTTAGTTTAATATACGACACCAACATTCTCGCTTACACACATCAGACCCAAAGCCTATCATATGTGTTGTTTTTTTCCTATGGGGACATGCCCTCTTTTTACAAAAAGTTTCCTCTTTGTGCAATTAAAATTGCCAAGATGTCCATACTTTTTGAATGATTATGACAATAATGCCCACATCCTGCTTAATCACCAACAGATGCTTAGTTGAGTTGTGGTCATTGTTGCCGAAATTAACAATTTACAGTCAGTTAAACTTCATTCAAAAATAGATCATGATAATTGACAACGCAAAATTAGTCGAACATCTTATAAATCCGTTTTCATTGAGCCCCGAAAGAAATCTTTGATTTCCTTTTATGGATGTGTTCGTAAAGATGCAAGGAATCAATTTGTTTTTACCAATATCACATTGACTTCTGGTCAACTGTGCAATGCGGCTCTTACGTAAATGAAGAACCGAAACTTTAGTGGAAGTAAACTTATGTGGTTACTGTTGGTATTCAAAGAAAACTGACCGAAAAACGACATGAAAGGGAAGTGATTTTTTTTCGAAACGCATCTTTCAACTGGTCTAAATTGTCACGGCTTCTGATAAAACTAATTGTGGTGAAGTGATAGGGCTCTGTGGATTAGAAGATTTCACGCAGCGCTTACATCCGATAGAGTCAGTTAGAACAAATAATGATTACAGCGGCGCAAACGTGCAAACAACTTCCATCTGCTGGGCGATACGAGGTAAACAAAACCTTTTTGATTTTGCAAAGACTGCAACAGACAAGTAGTGATTTTAATTTTTCCTCATAGGGGGTGAACGTTATCAAACTGTTACCGAACGCAAGATAAAGAAAACAAATGAGATTTAGTTAATGTGTTTTGTTGGGAGAAACAGAGGTTAACGCACGTTAAACACTTCACAATTTTGCGCGTCTTGTTAGCAGACATAGTCAGAAAGCCTTGTCAGCAAAGTCTTTAAATTCGAGAAGTACTTTTGTCATATTCTTACGGATACGTGTTTAGACAAATGCTTTAGTTGTGAAAAACAAAGCACTTTTGCACAAAGATGCAACGTTAACATATCTTAGAAGCTATAGCAAGAATTTGGTTGCATGTGCTATTTTTTTCTAGATCACGGCAGTGATCTGACTTCATCACAATGCGTCTGTTATCATTAGTGCTGCATTCCTTGTGCAGACCATGTTTTCAGTTTTTCAGTGTAAGCAGCTTGTTTAATAGTCGCAGTTAGTGGTTGAACTAATTTAGTTTAGAAATATTTATGTTTTAACATGACAGTGTGTTATGTGCAGATATCTAAACAAGAATGCTAAATATTAAAGAGCTGAAAAGTACGTCTAATTGCAAGTGAAAAGTACCCGTCAGGCAGACATCGGTTGTTAAGTTTTAAACGAATTTGCCAACCCTACTGAAGTAATCGGTGTAGGTATAGGCTGCACAGAACATTGAATTAATTACGGTCGCTACGTTAGGCGTTTGAGATATGATAGCAGAAAGTGAAAATCCGTCACTCTCTAAACTAACCTGCCAGTTTCGCACAAGGGGAGGCAAATCAAGGTAAACCAGATAAGAGAAGATAGGAAGTAAAATGTGTTTGGCGCTGAAGTCAGTTTGAAGTAACTTTTTTCTTTCGTTGTACACATGGATAAGAGCAGGTGTACGTTTATGAGGTGAGGGATTGTCTTCACAAACATGCTGACAATGCTAATATAAGGATGATGTTCTCGGCTTGAGTTAAATTGAAAATCTTTATTCTTTTTTCAGCATAGGTACTTTGTGAAATTATCTTTGTAGCTGTACGGTTTTATAAAGGAAGCCAGAATAGAGGACTGCTGAGCTAATTTGGACATTTATATGCTGCAGCTTTGGAGCAAATGCTATTACATTTTTAAACATAACAATCGTGAAAGTTTACTGCAGTTTTTTTGCTCCTGTATTTACAGCATAGTATCAATACTTCAAACGAATTTGTTGTAACTGTTATTGATATTTGTAGACGATTAAGTCTGTGCAACAATAAAATTTTGATGCAACCAAGTCACGCTAAAACAATTCACATACAAATATTGCAAAAATCAGTTCTTTGAAGATCACATCAGAATGAATTTGAATAAAGACCGTTTAAGGAATGAAGGCAACGACTGTACAGAGACGACAAGCACTACACATCAAGATAAAAGGTTTCTTGTCAAAATGCAAACTCAATGTAAAACTGTCGCGACATGTTTCAAATGTGAAGTTTGTGAAAAGGTTTTTGCTAAAGAATACCTTCGTAAGAGGCACATGATGGCACATTTGGAAAAAAGACCTTTTCAGTGCAAAATATGCGACGTCAGATTCAAAAGAAACTCCGTCATGAAAGCACACTTGGTAACACACTCAGATGAAAGACCTTATCAATGCAATGTTTGCGAAAAGGGATTTAAGAATAAAGCAGGTCTTCAAACACACTTGTCAGTGCACAACGTAGGAACACCGTTTAAATGCCATATTTGCGACAAGGGATTCAAAGGAAAGAAACACTTACAAAGACACGTATTAATTCATGGTATTAGACGACACAAGTGCGAAATCTGCGAAAAACAGTTTTCGGAAAAACAGGATTTTGAAAGGCACAAAATGATTCATACTGGTGAGAAACCTTTCAAATGTTGTTATTGTGACAAAAGATTTAATTCAACTTCCAGCAGAGGCAAACATTTAAAGATTCACACTGGAGAAAGAAAATTCAAATGCGAAACTTGTGAGAAAACATTCACTCAATCGGGGGGCCTCACGAAACACATGATGACTCACACAGGTGAAAAACCATACAACTGTGATTACTGTAATAAATCCTTTCGATATAAAGGTTCTTTGAAAAATCACACAAGGATCCACACTGGAGAGAAACCTTATCGATGCAACATTTGTGAAAAGCGTTTTGCTGTTAATGATTCGTTAAGAAGACATGTACTGATTCACACAGGGGAAAAGCCATTTGCGTGTCAGTTTTGTGGTAAGCGATTTGGTACCAGTGCAAACCTCCATACCCATTACATTGTTCACAGCAACAATTATCCACATAAGTGTGATACCTGTGCAAAATCATTTAAGCGAAAGCAGGAGTTAAAACTACACATGAAAAGTTGTCATTGAAAAATAATCTTTCTGGACTTATTGCAATGTTTATATTTGGTATGAATGCTTCAGTTACATTAAAGAGCACGAAATCAATCAAAAATATTTTGGCTGACATTCGCGCAGTTTTCTGTCGGTTTTTGTTTTTGTATGTTTGTATTGTTGTTGTATTTTCTTGACTGTTTGTTATCATAACAAACAACTTATCTTTCTTTACAACACTTTTTCTTGTATTTGTGTTGTGGTGCAAATAGTTTGAGACAAATTTTCAATACAAATCATTCATATTTTGTTCAACATTTTTGTCAATAAATCTTGCTAAAACTGTTTTGTTTAGTTATTGATTCAATGCATTTGCAGTCAATTGTATACAGAGCGAGTCTATAAGCATTAAAATTGTATACTCCTGTAGCTGTTTAAATTTCAGTTTAGGAAAACAGGACCTTTAAAACAAATTAGTTTCTGTTAAGTCTTTCGCTGTTTTGCGTTCAATATTTTTTCCTCCCCTTTGTGCTACGATGTTTGGAAATAAACAGTCGATTAACATAGTCAAACTTCTATTCCCGCAAACAATACAACTTTGTTTTACCAACTAACAATAACAGTTCAGTAATTGCTCGGACGGCCAACACGTTTGTTGCTAAAAAGAGACATAAAAAAGATTTTTTTTCTACAAATATAAACATGTTTTCGTCACTATATGCATCAAATATAGAAAGTGGGTCACAAAACTCACATAGAAAGCGTTATAGTCACCGTAAAAATTAAGACATAATTTAAAAACATACAAAACGTTGACTAAAAGCAAAATAAAAAGGTTCAAAAGCATGCAATTAGTTTTTTTCAAATGTTTCGGTTCATGTTTAAATCTTATTTTTCAGATTGTATTTTTAAAACTATTTTTTTAGTGTTTTGAAAAGATTGGATGTTTTGTTGAGTCACATATGGCGAACGTTTATTCGATCAAAAGCTTACTATCTTATGTTTTTTTAATAACATTCTACGCTGATATGCTTTGTCACACCAAATCTTCTCGTTGCTGTTAATTTGATAATGAGTAACGAGGTTTAGAACAGTTTTTTTTTTAATTGCTACAAATAAAAAATATGTGGCGTGTGTGTTAATGCATATGTCCTTAATGATGCAAGGAAACATTTTGTTTTGCAAAAGTAACATTGACAAAGATTTACTTCAGCGAGGGGCTTTCTGTGTTATAACATTTTTATCTATAATAGGTTATTTTTGCTACAAAGTTTATGTTATTCTTGAAAGTGATGCCGACTAAGAAGAAGCCCCCCCCCCAGGTTATTTTTGCTACAAAGTTTATGTTATTCTTGAAAGTGATGCCGATTAAGAATAATAATAGCATCTTGTATTAAACTAATAACACAAATAACCATCTGTACAAATGCTAATCTTCTCGAGACTTTTGGAATCAAATACTTAAAAGAAAGAAACGTTGCAATGTCAATGCAACTGTAACGTCTAAGGTTCTGTGACGAGATGGTTTCTTTTCTTGTGTTGTTTTACTTGATTTTTTCGCTTAAAAGATTTTTCACAAACTTCACACCTGTACGGCATCTCGTCACTATGAACGACATAGTGTATAATAAGATTTGATCTGGAGGAAAGTGATTTGTCACAAATATCACATGTAAATGGTTTTTCCCCTGTGTGAATAAGTTTATGTGATTTTAGCGACCCAAGAAAACTAAATCGCTTTTCACAAATATCACATCGATATGGTCTCTCTCCGGTGTGAGTCCTATTGTGTAATTGTAATTCCTGTTTGGAACGAACCGTTTTTGTACATTTATCACATTTAAACGGCTTTTCACCTGTGTGAGTCATCATATGCTTTTTGAGCGGTCCCGATTGAGTGAATGATTTTTCACAAATCTTGCATTTAAATTTTCTTTCTCCAGTGTGAATTCTCAAATGTTTTTCCCTGCTTGCAGTTGAATTAAATATTTTGTCACAATATGCCCCCCCCCCATGCTAATCTTCTCGAGACTTTTGGAATCAAATACTTAAAAGAAAGAAGCGTTGCAATGTCAATGCAACTGCAACGTCTAAGGTTCTTCTTCGCGATGGTTTCTTCGCTTATGTTTTGTTTTACTTGATTTTTTCGCTTAAACGATTTTTCACAAACTTTACACCTGTACGGCATCTCGTCACTATGAACGACATAGTGTATGATAAGATTTGATCTGGAGGAAAATGATTTGTCACAAATATCACATGTAAATGGTTTTTCCCCTGTGTGAATAAGTTTATGTGATTTTAGCGACCCAAGAAAACTAAATCGCTTTTCACAAATATCACATCGATATGGTCTCTCTCCGGTGTGAGTCCTTTTGTGTAATTGTAATTCCTGTTTGGAACGAACCGTTTTCACATTTAAACGTTTTCTTGGGTACATTTATCACATTTAAACGGCTTTTCACCTGTGTGAGTCATCATATGCTTTTTGAGCGGTCCCGATTGAGTGAATGATTTTTCACAAATCTTGCATTTAAATTTTCTTTCTCCAGTGTGAATTCTCAAATGTTTTTCCCTGCTTGCAGTT
>QLIY01002283.1:0-18441 GCA_003260075.1 Phallusia mammillata | reverse complement strand
ATAGAACTGTGAGATAACTGCGAAGTAGTGCTGGATTGTTTGTTTGTTGTTTTGATTACGTGTGGTTGGACGTAAATAAAATTTATTCAATAAATGTAAACGGAAAGATTTTCTGCCGATCAAAGTACACGTGCGTTAGCTGTTAAGGAACTTCCAATAGTCAGTCCAAACGTTTGCGTACCCGTGAAAACGGGAACGTGACACTCACATATAGTCACCTTTTTTCGTTTTTAGTCACCAGTTTGTGGCCAAAAACATTTTGTATTTAAGTGGTTATTTTAGTCATTTAACGTATGAGCAACTTATAGCTAAATAGTTTTTGTTGAAAAGTTATCAGTTTATTAATGTTTGTTGACAACTTTTCCAACTTGAAATATCAATCATGCTGTACCTTGCATTTTAAAAACTTATTTTAAGCCTTGAATTTGTACTGCACTCACTGTAAAAGAACTTGAACTATCTCAGGGTCCCCCCCCCCCCCCTATCTCAGGGTGACCAGGCTCACAAGCTAAATGGATTGGCGTTCGTCCTTTTACATCGACACTTTCTCCCCAATCGCCAAATCGTTCTTTCGCATCGACACTTGCTCCCGAATCCAACATTTCCTGCAGGGCATGATTAATGTGGTCCATCAAATAATACATCACAAATTAGATGTCCCAATTTACTTGTGTCTGATAATATCATCAGTATCGGACAAATCTTAGAAAGTTTTTGTTTCAGTTTGAATAAATAACATAACGGTTAATCTATAATTAAAAAAAAAATATATAAAGTTATATGGATGAATGTTTTTTGCAAGGTTTTGTGGTTGTAAACCTTTCCGCAACGACAGCAACACATGTCTTTACTTTCATTTAATACAAAAACATATAATTCTCTCATATTGGCCAGTTAAATGCTTTTATTATTTTTAGGTGTGTTTTCAAAGGACCAAAAAAGCAAAAACAAACAATTATAACACAAGCTTGAACACAATTTGTCTTTATAACCGTTTATATGTGTTTGCTTACTACGGTGCTATACAAATTGTCACCAATTGCTTACCTCCAAAAGTTTTTTCAAAAATTTGATGTCTTTATTGTCTTGGAATAACCAGCCAATCACATAGTGGAGAGCAGATCTACCTTCACTATCACGAACGTTAATATCTGTTACAAACAAATCTATTCTAACTACATAATAAACAGAAACGTTACAAATCAGGACATTTAAATTTAAATCCTATTAAACTGATCCTGAAAAATATTCCCCAATTCCGTAACTAATAAAGCTTTGTCTAATTTTAATCCCACACACGAAATAGATTTGTTTTTTACACCAGGGGTCGGCAACGTTTTTTCTAATGCGGACCGTTTTTGAAAGTGAAATTTTAAGGACAGGAACTTGGCCGAACGGTCTTTCGCGCCTGACCTATATACAGACACAAAAAACCCTGATCGGGATTCGTTCCCGGGAGAGTTCTGTGTTCGAACCCAAGTGAAATTTTATCGCGGATCGGTCTTCAAAAAACTACATACACTTAGCAATAAAAAACGCTTAGATCAGTTTATCATCCCCGGGATACACGGGCAATTTTTTTGTTGCATTTAATCTGAAAAATTATATGGCCCGGTAATGAATGCCTCACGGATCGGTACCGTACCGCGGACCGGCGGTTACCGCTCACTCGTTTACACCAAAGCTAATTGATTAGTCTCAAAACAAACATTTTTAAGCTTTTACCTAAAATGCTGTACTATCTATCCAAATGTGCCACCGGATAGAATGAGATTAAATTTACCTTACAACTGAAAACGAATTTAGATTAATTTAAATGACAATGTACGTAGTTTGGTCAGATATGCATCAACAGGGTTGCCATACCGTCCTTATTTCCACGATTTGTCCTTTTTTTGAAGGACTATGTCTTAGAAAAGTTCATTGTCTTTATTTCTAAGAATTGCCCTTGGTATTGACTTGAGTCCTTCTTTGTCTTATTTGCAACAATTACTATTCAAATCCCTGCTACAAGTAAAAGTAAACCTAGACCTGAGCTGTTGTGAGATGCACGAAGTATTTTCTACGAACAAGGAGTAGATGCAAAAGATAGTTACTGGCCAAAATATTGCATATGAGATTTTATAGGTCATATAAATGCAAAGATTTGTTTAAAAACGTTTGTTGTTTAATTTTTCGGTTGTCCTTATTTTTGGTTTTAAGTCGATGGCAACCCTATGTAACAATATTAGTGTAAATCATAATATAAAACTTTTTTTGGATAAAAATTTCTCTTTATCTTTTTTTAGTCTACTACCTTCCAGAACACTTATCATAGGTGTTTTTGCACGGATTAAGTTCTCACCTTCTACTTTCTCTGCAATTGCTTTGAACATCTCAATATCTTTGTGCGCTGCCGCGTAGTACATGAAAGTTAGGCCACCCTTGTCATGCTTGCAGAATTGTTCGTCAACAAGCAACATATCAAACTTGTCGAAAGTGGTTTCTGCATCAGCCGCGGGCTAAAATATGTTCAATACGTTTGATAAGCGGAACATGTTAAGATTTATATTTACAATCTATATTCTGTAACGAATGAGTTGCAGGCAATATGATTCTAAACTACCAGCAAACACTAAACCTCAAACACAATAATTAACCAGGTGTTGAATATTTGGTAATAACGTTAGTAAAGAACTCGAACTATGTCAAACAGCGAAATAATGCTGGGTTTAAAACAATTGCCCAGATTATAAAACCAACTAAGGACATTTACATCAACAAAAATTATGAAACAAGCACATGCCCACGCCTACAACATCTCTGAAAAGTATATTTTTTCTGTGGCTAAACCCTTACTACGTGCAACCTGTTATTTCTGCCACAAGTTGTTTGCGTACAGGTACACATGCTTAAATAATGTACCGTCATGTTTGCTACAATATAACTATACTTACATACTTACATGTATTGATGCGTCAAACAGTGGTTCCATGCATTCAACTAAACCATCACGTGATGCATAGTAAAGAGGTGTACAACCTTCTGCATCCTTGATATTAACTAGAGCTCCTTTGTCCAGCAACCATTTCAGAATTTGGATGTCTGGGTCACTTAGCCTAGGAAACCAAGAATCAATCATCACAAGGTTGAGGGCAGTTTGTCCTTTCTCGTTCTGAATGTTGACATCTGTAAACGATAATACTTTAACATAAAACAGTTTTGTTTTGTCTTCCTTCTCCTCGTCACAGAAAGTGTTTTTTTTGTTTAGAACTTGCAACCCCATTCCGACTTACAACCCCATAAAGTGCAAAATCTTCAAAAAAAAAAAAATCTCAAGTTCTGTATATTGAGCCGCCAAGTGCAAGGGTGTATTCCCATGATCATTTTGCTTGTTTAAATGTTCTTTAATGAGCGACAAATCGATATGGTAGATTGGGGGGGGGGGGGGGGGGGGGGGGGGGGGGGGGGGGGGGGGGGGGGGGGGGGGGGGGGGGGGGGGGGGGGGGGGATCGCATTATTTCTACGTCTCCATCAAATGCTAACTGTAGAAAAACCATGGAAGATCTGAACGGCAGGATACACTTAAAGTCTTTAGACTTTTTAAATCTCAAAGCTGTTTTTAATAATACATAGTGCTACAAAACAAATACTATCAAAGAAATGGTGGTTTCAGGTTTATAAGTTAACAAAGTCTGCACTGTGTTGCTTTACAATAAAACTAACTAGGTATAATGTGCATGTATTTATTGATTTTAAGTTTCGTCTTTAAAACTAGTTGTAAATAAAACCAGTTCGCCATGCGTTCCGGGTCGGGCTCAGGTATAACTTTGAAAAAATACTTAATTCGTGCTTGCACGGTCAAATTTACAAATTTCTTGGCCTAGAGATTTGTTGAAAAATATATGGTTTGACCGTTTGAGTCCGAGCCCAAATTCGCTGTAAAACTCACTTGGTGGGGGGGGGGGGGGGGGGGGGGGGGGGGGGGGGGGGGGGGGGGGGGGGGGGGGGGGTCAGCGATATCATTATCTTTAGCACTGGACATCGTCTCAACAGATCTGATACAGATAACAAGAAGCAGAGCATATAAAAGCACAAACATAAACACATGAAAAAAATATTGAATGGACAGTTGCTTTAAACTAAGTAACAGCAAAGAACAGCATTTGTGTAACAAACCTGAATCAGATTAAATTATCTATCTTATAGCATATCTAACTTTATTTTTATATTGTTACTTTACAAGTTTAGAACTCACCTATTGGGCGTCCGAATCTCGTTAAGCAATATCTTCTCAACTTTATCTTTTTCCAGAGTCTGGAAAAAAACACATAACTTCTCAGATTAATTTCATATTAATTGTTAAAGTTTAGTACACATAAGTTTATGTATAGCTATTATACAAAGATGCTATGAATGAAACTATATCAATTTACAAAACAAATTTTGTACATAAACTGTTGCTGCCAGGTATAATAAAAATGACATTTAACAAGTCCTAACGTTCAATATCTTTTCGCCTATCGTGTTGTTGTTGTTTACGTTTGTGTCGTTTTTCGTTTTGTTTATGTTGTCTTAACGCTGCTGGCCATTTATATATTGCCCCATCTTGCACATTTTAACCCAGTAATTAAACTTTCAAGTTGCTTGGGTTTCGTAGAAAGAAACTTACATGGCTTGAGCTTTGTGTTTCTTCACAAGTTTCCATTTCAACAACAATACTTTCAACATCTTCTTGTTTTGCACTACTATCATTCATTGTTTTCCAAACCTTTGCTTCTATGGCGTCTATAACAAACCCACGAGAACACAAACAGAGGACTGGGATTAAACACTATCTTGCTTATGTCTTTATGTACATTAAGTGAATAATGTATGTGTTGTGTATCGTATCACTTTTCAAAACAACAACAACTGTAATGCTTTTACTAATCTTACCTGCGTGCATGAATGACTCACCTAGGAAGCTTACTGATAAACAGTACATCTTGATAGAATATCACGCCACCTAAGTGTATGTCCCATGTTCTTAAGTGCGGTTCCCTGTTATGTATTAATACTATTTAAGATTAAGGGCTGCAAAAACGATGACTGGTCACAAAAGTGATGCTTTGCAGGGTAATACACAAACCAGTCACATGCGGAACCCATATTTATTTCAACTTTACTGCGACAAAACTGTTAATAGTTGCAAAAAATACATAGCTAAGAGGTACAAAAGCTCAGTTTATAGGGTAGTGTTTGCCGACGAATACAAATGTATGGAACGGCATGCCTTGTTCTAAAACATGAACATTGGTGAATTTATGACCACTTTTCTTTAGTTAGAAACTCGTTTAAAGCGACTTATTTGGTCAAACAATCTGCATGAATTTGACATCGCATGCCAAGTAAACGTAGGGTCTAGTATAGCCGTAGAAGTGAAATAAGCGTCGTTGTGCTTAAAATAATGGTAGAATTGCATTATTTGATGAGACACAAGTGTCCGATGGATTTTTTTCACGAAAGCAGACAACGTTCTTGCACACGTCACACGTTTGTATCTGCTTTATGGTGTCTGTGATTTAACAACACAAATACGACCAGATCGCAATGAATGATGTTAAAACATTCTTGTTAAACAGTGGCGCTGGTTCACTCCAAGCTATTACAAGACGGTGCAGACTGCTTGTCATATTCGCTTTGCCGGACTACTGTATATTAATTTAGCCATATTGTCGTTCGCAAAACTATCAAATGTGCTGTCATAAGCTAATGATAAAACACAACCTATACTGAAAACATTGCAGCCCCAGTCAAAACACAACGGTTTCCTGTTTACATCTTTTATTTCAGTACACGAGAAACAAAAGTAATAAATCATACACACCAGCAAGTTGTGTTACTAACTTAAGAGTGTTTTAGTGCACTGTTACTTTAGATTCTAAATCTTAATTTTTACGTATATTTGCATGTTCTTTGGGCTATTTATAGCAAAAACGAAGACCAAAATATATGCAAGACTTGGTAACAGATGATGTATCATTTACTTCTAACACATATTTAGCAAGTCAACAGGTCGAAACGCATCGACATCCAATTATGCCAGGCTTGGGGCAGAATACGAATCTTTGTGGCCTCAACTGGTTTAGAAAACTTGTTGGTCACATGTGTATTGATGTCGGTGTTTCCTTTGAACACCTGCGGTTAAAATACAGTCGCGTTTAAAAAGATCTACACGGTCGTAAACAATTTATCTGAAACAGGTTAAAATGCAATTGGTTGACATCTTGGCCGTGGAATCTGCATAAATGGGCATAGTTGGACAGCAACGCTTTTTCTTGAAATATCATTTAGTCCCACCATGCATGTAACGGAGCGTGTCATGAGGGCCAGAAATGTGTAGGCCATCTTATATTGCTGAATAATTTTACCCTTACCGCAACATTTCCTGCAGCATCTTTGACAGGAATCCAGTCACTATCATAGGGACCTTGGTAGGATACTTTATACTGGGTCACCCATTGATTTGAATCTTTATCATCCCGTCCTTGTGTGACCACTCCGAAGATAGATGTTGCCTTTTCCAAACTTACTTGAATCCATTGACCCACTTCACCTGTCAACAAAAGAATCTGTTAAACCGAAGGTCTAGTACTCAAACGCGATTTTACAATATTTCCGGTGGAATTTAGTGAATTATTATGCGTCCCCTTCACTGAAGGGGACACATCTTCATTTCACTCGTTTTTTTTCTTTTTTCCGTTTTTTTTCTTTTTTCCGCCGAAGTTTGTCTATGCACTTTTGGCATGAAATCTTTGGTGGATTTGGATGAAACTTTCACAGATGGTAGATATATTTATGTAGATGTGCCATATGCTTCGTTTGACTTGATAACCCCAGTATTTACCCCCTTAGACCCCAAAGTGTAAAACGTTTTTGTATGTTGCTGCGCACCACAAACGGAAAGATTTCTGTAGTGGAATAGTATAATAAAGGCAACAGAACTTGTGGTACTTGTGTTTGTGCATTTCTTGTGCGACGTTTTTGCGCATGACAGCCAGAGGGGTATTAACAGCCTTATGACGTCAGAAGCGTTAAAGCTTGTTGCTAATAACACCTCTAGTGGTCAGAATTTTAAACATTGTTTGATTTGGATAAAATTTTACATAACTGTTGATTGGGTCATTGTGGTTTCATATTTTATACTTTTGGGTGTTAAACCCCATCAGTTACCCCACTAACCCCCTAAATTAGGTGAGCTTTTTAAATGATGTCGGAATTAACTGAAATTTAGACTGCTTGTAGAATTTGTCATTTATAGGTGTCAATTGTTGTATTTAACCCTGTAGCCCCAATATTGCCCCCTTTATTTTTTAAACATTGTCTGAATTGAATGAAATTCGAACAACTTGTAGAGTGTGCCATTTATAGGTGTAATATGGTGTGTTTTACTCTGAGACCCCAAAATTTACCCCACTACCCCCCCAAAATGGGTCAATTTTTTAAACAATGTCTGAATGGAATGAAATTTGAATAGTTTGTAGTCCATATAGCATAATTATTTATGCTCAGACTCAGGTCACTGTGTTTAATCTTACAACAACAAACTTGTTATCTCTTGAGATGCATTATTTACAACTGTGCATGTTATGAATATGTTACCTTTTCCACTCGCCCACCCTGTTGGAAGATCGAGTCGTGCTCTTCGAGGAGCATAAATGTCTAAAGAAAAGTGGTAGGACGAAGCAGTGATAGCTTTGTCCGGTATGGCACCACTCTTCAACCCCAACAAACAAGAGCCTGCAAATCATATGGTTTTTGGACAAAGACTATTTGAAATCTAGACAAAAATTCAAATTTTAAAATAGCCACAGAACAAACCAGCTGGTTTACTTCCACTCACAACACTATCTAAAAACAAATCACATGTTTTACGCCCAAGTTCTTCTTATTTTGTAAGAAAATGTTTTAATTTGTCAAAAGGTACTTGTATCTGTGGACAGTTTATAGGTAAACCAATATCAACTTAACAGTAAATTACGACAACGACTTCATACCTTTAGCGTCGCTGGAGCATGTTTGAGTTCCACACCCGCCGCAACATCCACATCCACAACCATCTAAAATTCAAGTAGATTTATAAGATTTGAAAGTGTTACCACATCTCAATAAACAACCACTTACGAGAAAAGGCTGTCAAGGCAAAAAGCAGAATTGCTACCTTAATCAGCGTCATCGTTTTGAACTAAGTTATCAACACTAAATCAAAAGCCTTGTCCGAATTGTAACTGGCACTTTGAAGAGAACTAAATTTTTAACATTTCCAGCACTTTATTTATATCATTTGCGCTTGAGCAAGAACGGTAAAATGCACATGTCCATCTGGAGGAGAAGAAAAAATTGATTTGTAGAGAAACAATAACGACCACCAAACGCGTAAACACATCCTCTTCTCTGATTGTATTGTTGGGCAGCTTGGAACAAATGTTAGCAAGAAAGATGTGCACATTTCCTACTTAGGTTGGCGCGAAAAGATTTGAATCATAACAATTTTATCGCTGTTTGTATTGCCATCCATACTTTACTGGTCCCCCTAATAGAAAGTAACGTTTTCTGCATATGGTGCGAGCAAAAACTTTCAAAGTTTTGAGGGAATAAATAATGACTTTTTTGAGTTGTCTGTTTAGTTAAACCGCAGTTTGTATGCATTTAAGTTTACTTCTGCCTAGGTGTCGAATCCATTGACTTGTACACGAGTTTGGATAATAAATAACTATCATAATAACATTTCTACTATATTATTTTACACATAGATTTATCAACTCGACCATGAAATATTTCATTGAAAAAGTACATTTTTCATGCAATAATCTTAACTTTTACAAGGACTCATACAGTTTTGTGATTTTTTCAACGTAGTTGTCTTGTGCTTACAATTTGTAGACAACGTTGTTATTGTACAGTTTGCATTAGGTATCTCTAAATTTGCATCAGTGCACAGTTTAATTTCTGTGTGTTGAGCTGTTGGTTGCCACTGCAGTCTGAATCATTAGCAAACAGAGTATGCGATTTCACTGTTTTGTTTGGCATCCATAGTGTTAATCTTGACATAAATCAACATTTTGCTATGCCAAGGAAGCAAAGTGATTAACGGACAACTAAAACCGTTTGTCTACATCCTTTGATAATGTTGTGTGCAAACTGTAGCAAACTGAAAATAAGCTATGTTTTCTGCATATGACGGGCGAGAAACGGTTTGATTCAAAACAATTTGTTGCTGTTTATGGTTTTAAGCGTTTTTGTGGCTGCAAGAACTTTGGTTTTTAACGGAAATATTATTTTTCTACCTTGTCAGGGCGAAGATTTGTAAATATGGAGAGACTACGACCAAAATCACATTTTAAAACATCCTCACACTTATTGATTAAGTTTTTGTTTTGGATCACAGAATTTATTGAGCTCTGTATGTAGTAATGAAATGCAATTGTTTTTCTCGATATGTTTTTCTTTAACTTAAAACAGCATTGCTTGCACCCTTATCTGAAGTTAACATACGTTTAGCTGCATACAAAATAATTCATTATTTCCGTTCGAAGCTAAGTTTCTATTCTTGCAAAACATATGCAGGAAATGTTCATTGTTGGGTTATTGTATGGAGTGCTTAAAAATATGAACAGTGGTAAACACGATCTATTCTTTTTGAACAAATTGTTCGGTGCTCTCCATATGTAGAAAACGTGAAATGTTGTTAAAGCATCGAACCAGAGTTGTAAACGGGCTTGAAGTTGGAGCCCAAACCTGGTACGAACCCAAAAGTACAAACCCGAAACCGGACCCAAACCCGAATCGTTTTTAACACGTGGACTGCCAACTACAAGTTATCTCGCAGTTGCCGATCTAGCCAGGCTTGCTTGATACGAGTATACTCGTGGTAGACTTATTCGATTGTAACGCGGTTAAAACGAGCTGGCGTCTCGAACTATAGTTATAACGTCGTGGATGCGTTGTGGTAACACCGAGACACCCTATAAGGTGTATATATCAGCATGTTACCTACGAGTTACCTCGTAAGCATGGCACCAGCGAACAAAACTATTTCGACTTCATTATTTCAGAAAGTCACTAAAACATATTTGGCAAAATTGAGCACAACATAGGAATATCCCTTGGCAGGGGGGGGGGTTCCTACAAGGACTCATACAGTTTTGTTATGTTTTCAACGGAGTTGTCTTGTGCTTACAATTTGTAGCCAACATTGTTATTGTACAGTTTGCCTTAGGCATCTTTAAATTTGCATCAGTGCACAGTTTAATTTCTGTGTGTTGCGCTGTTGGTTGCCACTGCAGTCTGAATCATTAGCAAACAGAGTATGCGATTACACTGTTTTGTTTGGTATCTATAGTGTTAATCTTGACATAAATCAACATTTTGCTATGCCAAGGAATCAAAGTGGTTAATGGACAACTAAAACCGTTTGTCTACATCCTTTGATAATGTTGTGTGCAAGGTGTAGCAAACTGAAAATAAGCTATGTTTTCTGCATATGACGGGCGAGAAACGGTTTGATTCAAAACAATTTGTTGCTGTTTATGGTTTTAAGCGTTTTTGGGCCTGCAAGAACTTTGGTTTTTAACGGAAATATTATTTTTCTACCTTGTCAGGGCGAAGATTTGTAAATATGGAGAGACTACGACCAAAATCACATTTTAAAACAACCTCACACTTATTGATTAAGTTTTTGTTTTGGATCACAGAATTTATTGAGCTCTGTATGTAGTAATGAAATGCAATTGTTTTTCTCGATATGTTTTTCTTTAACTTAAAACAGCATTGCTTGCACCCTTATCTGAAGTTAACATACGTTAGCTGCATACAAAACAATTCATTATTTCCGTTCGAAGCTAAGTTTTCATTCTTGTAAAACATATGCAGGAAATGCTCATTGTTGGGTTATTGTATGGAGTGCTTAAAAATATGAACAGTGGTAAACACGATCTATTCTTTTTGAACAAATTGTTCGGTGCTCTCCATATGTAGAAAACGTGAAATGTTGTTAAAGCATCGAACCAGAGTTGTAAACGGGCTTGAAGTTGGAGCCCAAACCTGGTACGAACCCAAAAGTACAAACCCGAAACCGGACCCAAACCCGAATCGTTTTTAACACGTGGACTGCCAACTACAAGTTATCTCGCAGTTGCCGATCTAGTCAGGCTTGCTTGATACGAGTATACTCGCGGTAGACTTATTCGATTGTAACGCGGTTAAAACGAGCTGGCGTCTCGAACTATAGTTATAACGTCGTGGATGCGTTGTGGTAACACCGAGACACCCTATAAGGTGTATATATCAGCATGTTACCTACGAGTTACCTCGTAAGCATGGCACCAGCGAACAAAACTATTTCGACTTCATTATTTCAGAAAGTCACTAAAACATATTTGGCAAAATTGAGCACAACATAGGAATATCCCTTGGCAGTCAACGTGTTAAGAAGCCCGTTTAGCTCGAAAAGTTTGATTGACAGGCCTATACATTGTAGCCCAGGAAAGAGCAAGACAACAAACACAATATACTTTTNCATTGTTGTAAAATTCAGCCTTACATGTACAAAACACTCTGCTTTCCTTTTATTATTGTTATCTGCTGTCACGAACCACTAATATTTAGAAAAACGTTGGCACGCGAAGCCATTACCACAAGGAAATAACAAGTAAATTGGCACGCGTCGCCTAAAAGGTTGCCGACCCCGGATGTAAACAAACGGTTTTAGTTGTCGATTGAACACTGTGCAACCTTGGCACAGCAAAATGTTGATTTATGTCAAGATTAAAGCTATGTATGCAAAACACAATACAATCGCATGCACTTTTAGCTAATGATTTTGACTGCATGGGTAACTAACAGCTCAACATATAGAAATTAACCCGGGTACTGATGCAAATTTAAAGATAGCTTAGGCAAACTGTACAATAACAACGTTGTGTTTGTAATAGTTAAGATTAATCTGTAAAAATATGCATTTTTAATAAAATATGAATAGGCTACACAAATTTGAACTAAATAGGACTAATGCATCAGTTCGGGTAAGTTTTCCAGTTTATTCACTCACTTGCTGCAACGCATATAAAAGTTCAACACCTAACGACGTCCCTAGGTAAAGCTGGATGTTAATGGTCGAGTTGGCAAGTCTATATCTAAAATAATATAGTAAAAATGTTATTATGGTAGTTTTTTATCCAAACTCTTCTATAAATCAATGGATTCGACACCATGGCAGAATTAAGCTTAAATGCATACAAACTGAGGTTTAATTAAACAGACAACTCAAAACAGCCATTGTTTCCCCTCAAAACTTTAAAGTTTTTGCTCCCACCATATGCAGAAAACATTCATTGTTGTTTATAAGTTTTTATCAGGGAAGCAGGAAATGTGCACATTTTTCTGCTAACACTTGTTTCCAGCTGCCCAACAATACAATCAGAGAAGAGGATGTGGTTACGCGTTCGGTGGTCGTTATTATTATGTACAAATAAATGTTTTCTTTTCCTCCAGATGAATATGTGCATTTTTACACTTCTTGCTCAATCGCAAATGATATAAACTGAGTGCTAAAACTGTTATAATTTAGTTGGATTTATAGAGCAAGATACCATTCGCACGTCTTTTGTGCAAAATTTAAACATCGGCGCTCCAACTTTTCAACAAAGAATCAGGACTTGTTGATAAATACATTGATTTAGTGTTGGTAGTTCAAAACGATGACGATGATTAAGGTTGCAATTCTGCTTTTTGCCTTGACAGCCTTTTCTCGTAAGTGGTTGCTTATTGACATGTGGTAACACTTTCAAAGCTTCACATCATTTGTCAGACCATTGAACCAATAGTTCGGCCTAATTCGTTTTTCCTTATTAAAAAGTGAGTTCAGGTCGAGTTTTCGATTTGTACGTTTGAGTGCGTGCCCAATTTTTTCTCTCACAACCCTGTTTTAAACAACGTGAAAGTTCCTTGAATGAAGTACCACAATATAAAACTTACTTCATTGAGGTCAGCAATATCAGCATCCTTAACACTGGACGTTGTGCCAATAGATCTGAAACACATATCAACAAGCAAACCACGCGGGAGAAAAGTATACATGCAAAAAACGACGGTCGATTAGAATTGTTTCAAACTAACAAGAAAAGATTTCAAGAAATTATTCAACACCAGGTGAAAATAGGAAAAAAAAACACACATATGAGTATACCACATATAAGTTTGTTTTGCTCTATTGCTAAGCTTCACAGGTTTACTGACCTACTGGGCGAAGGTGAAATCTCGTAAAGCGATATTTCTACAGCTTTACCTTGAATCTAAAAATATATTTGTATTACAACAAACACGGTTATTTTCAAGTTTATTTTCACAAGTTAGAACACATGCGTTTTTGAACGGTTCTGTGAGAAAATATACCATAAGGATTATCACTTTGTGATGAGGCAACGTAGTTGAAAGTATATTGTTTAACACAGATGAGCACGAGCAAACTTTAATTGTTAGTTATTTCAATCGAATTTTCTTTTGCTGAAAATAATGTTGTCCCCCCCCCCCCCCCCCCCCCCCCCCCCCCCCCCCCCCCCCCCCCCCCCCCCCCCCCCCCCCGCTCTGTCATATTAACTCATATAGTACATTATAACTGTGCATTTAACATCCGAATAGCCTGGGCTTAACAGAAACTCACATGGTTCGAACTATGTGGCTCTTCATTAGTTTCCATTTGAACTACTATACTTTCAACATCTTCTTGTCTTGCACTACAGTTATTCATGGTTTTCCAAACACTTTGTTCTGTTGCGGCTAAACACAAATGAACACAATCAGAGGTCCGGGATTAAACACAAACATGTTTATAATGTATGTTTTGTGTATCGCATCCCTTTTGAAAACAACAACAACTGTAATGCTTTTCCTAATCGCACCTGCGTGCATGGATGACTCACCCAGGAAGCTTACTGATAAACACAATATACATCTTAGCAGAGCATCACGCTACTGTGTTTATGTTTTATGCTCTAAAGATGCTTGCATAAGCGAAATAGATTTGTTCTTTATATCAAAGCTAATTGATTAACTGTTAAACAAACCTTTTTCATGTTGTACCTCCAGCTGCTGTACTATCTGTTCAAAAATGTCACCGGGTGGAATGAGATTAAATTTACCATGCAAATTGAAGACGGATATATGTTTAATTTTAATTACGAATAATGTAGTTTGGACAGATATGTATCAATATTTGTGTTAATCATGATCTGAAAAACATTGTTTTGGTAAAATACTTTTCATCGGTTTTTAGTCTACTTGCTTTCCAAAATACTTATCATAGATGTTTTTCCACCGATTAATTCGAGATTTAATTTGCAACCTATGAAATGGCGACAAGTTCTCACCTTCTAGGCCACTTTTGTCATGCTTGCAGAATTGTTCGTTAACAAGTAACATATCAAACTTGTCGAAAGTCGTTTCAGCAGCACCGGCAGACACAAAAAATGTTTATTACGTTTGATAAGCGGAACATGCAAAGAAAATTTAGATATTTACAATCTTTATGCAAAGGGTAATAGGAACGTACACTGCCAGCAAGAACTCAACCTGAAACACAGTAATGAACTAGGTCTTGGATACTCTGTAATGACATTAGTAAAGAACTTGCACTGTGTCAAACAGGGAAATAATGCTAGGTTCCAAAAATAATTGCCCCGAAAATAAAAACCAATAAAGGACATTCACATCAACGACAATTATGTAACAAGCACTTGCGCACGCCTAGAACATTCCTGAAAGATATATATTTTCTGCGGCTAAACCCTTATTACGACCAACGCAATATTTTTGGACCATGGCGTTTAAACCAATACCAACACTTCCACAGTTTGTTTGCGTAGACATACACATTCAGCTCAAAAAATGTCTCGTCATGTTTGCTACAATAGAACAATACTTACATGAATTGATGCATCAAGCAATAATTCCATACATTCAACAAAACAATCACGAGATGCATGGTAAAGAGGTGTATAACCTTCTGCATCCTTGGTATTAACGAGAGCACATTTGTCCACAAAGCATTTCAAAAATCGGTCTGGGGCAACTAAAAAAAGCCACATTCTTTTCAAATTTACTGCAACCAAACTGTTTACAGTTGCAAAAAACATAGCTATAAGGTGCATAATCTCAGTTTATACAGTGGTGTTTGGCGACGAATACAAATTTATACAACAACATGCCTTGTACTAAAACATGCACATTGGTGATAAATTTATATGACCACTTTGCTGGAGTTAGAAACGGATTTAAAGCGACTTATTTGGTCAGAAAATTTACATGATTTTGGCATTGCATGCCAAGAAGACGTAAGGTCTTGTATAGCCGTAGAAGTGAGATAAGCGTCGTTGTGCGTAAAATATGGATATAATTGCATTATTGACTGGGACGCAAGTGTCCGATGGATTTTTTTCACGAAAGCAGATAACGTTCTTGCACACATCACGTGTCAAATCTGCTTTATGGTGTCTGTAATGTAACAACACAAATACGACCCGATTGCAATGAATAATGATCATAAAAATTCTTGTTAAACTGCGGCGCTGGTTCAATCCAAGCGGTTATAAGACGGTGCAGAATACTTGTTATATTGGCTTTACCGGAATGCTGTATAGTTATTATAGCCATATTTTGTGAACAATACTAACATGTGCTGTCATAAGCTAACGATAAAACACAACCTAATGCAAACATTGCAGCCCCATTTGAAACACACCAACGCTTTCCTGCTTACATGTTTTATTTCAGTGCACGAGAGACGCAAGTAATGAAGCACACACACCTACAAGTTGTGTTACTAACTTAACAGTGTATTACTACACTGTCACTTCAAATTCCTAATTTCTCAAGAATACTTGCATGTTTTTTAGGCTATTTATAGCAGAAACAAAACCAAACTGTATGCACTGCTGGGTGACAGATGTATGCATCATTTACGTCGAACACATATTTAGCAGGTCAACAGGTCGAAACGCATCGACATGTAATCATGCCAGGCTCGGGGCAGAATACGAATCTTTTTGGCCACAGCTGGTTTCAAAAATTTGTTTGTCACATGTGTATTGATGTCGGTGTTTCCCTTGAATACCTGCGGTGAAAGTACAGCCCCCCCCCCCCCCCCCCCCCCCCCCCCCCCCCCCCCCCCCCCCCCCTGAGGGCCAGAAATGTGCAGGCCATCTTATATTGCTACATAATTTTACCCTTACCGCTACATCTCCATCAGAATCTTTGACAGGAATCCAGTCACTATCATAAGGACCTTGGTAGGATACATTATAGTAGGTCACCCATTGGGCTGCACTTTTGTCATGCCGTCCTTGTGTTACCACTCCGAAGATAGATGTTGCCTTTTCCAAATGGTTTGAAAAAAATATATTTTGTTTCAAAGTTTTGAGTTGAAGATAAATACTACGGTGTTTTCTAATTAAGAGTTTACCAAATCCGCTTGCCCACCCTCCTAGACTATTGAGTCTTGCGTTTCGAGGAGCAAAAGAGGCTAAAGATTTGTAGTACGACGAAGCAGTGATAGCTTTATCCGGTATGTCACCACTCTTCAACCCCAACAAGCAAGAGCCTGCAAATCATATGTGTTTTGGACAAAGAATAATATTTGAAATTGAGGCAAAACGTATTCAAAATCGGCAAAAAAAACAAACCTGCTGGTTTACTTCCACTGGCGGCACAACCTACAAACAAATTACACGTTTCAGGAATAAGTTTTCCTCGTGATTTTCAACAAAGAATGTTTCGATTTATCAAAAAGCTTAATCTGCACACGTGGACGGTTTATGGTTAGACCATACCAACTTAACAGTAAATTACGTAGGAAATATCTATAACGACCTTTATCGTCGCTGGAGCATGTTTGAGTTCCACACCCGCCGCAACATCCACATCCACAAACACAACCCTCTAAAAATCAAGAACATTTTTACCTTTGAAAGTGTTACCACATGTCAATAAACAACCACTTACGACGGGCCGTCAAGGCAATAAGCAGAATTACAACCTTAATCATCGTTATCGTTTTGAGCTACCAAAACTAAATCAATGTATTTATCCACAACGTTCTGATTCTTTGTTGAAAAGTAAATTTTGCACAAAAGACTTGCCCGAATAGTATCTTGCTCTATAAATCCAACTAAATTATAACAGTTTCAGCACTCATTCTATATCATTTGCGCTTAAGCAAGAACGGTACCCCCCCCCCGAACAAACCAGCTGGTTAACTTCCACTTACAACACTATTTAAAAACAAATTACATGTTTTACGTCAAACTTCTTCTTATTTAAAAAAGGTTTAATTTGTCTAAAAAAGGTACTTTCATCTGTGGAAAGTTTATAGGTAAACCAATATCAACTTAACAGTAAATTACGACAACGACATACCTTTAGCGGCGCTGGAGCATGTTTGAGTTCCACACCCGCCGCAACACCCACAACCACAACCATCTAAAATTCAAGTGCATTTATAAGATTTGAAAGTGTTGCCACGTGTCAATAAACAACCACTTACGAGAAAGGGCCGTCAAGGCAAAAAGCAGAATTGCTACCGTAATCATCGTCATCGTTTTGAACTATCAACACTAAAATAAAAGTCTTGTCCGAATTGTAACTGGCACTTTGAAGACAACTAAATTTTTAACATTTTCACCACCCATTTTATATCATTTGCGCTTGAGCAAAAACGGTAAAAATGCACATATCCATCTGGAGGAGAAGAAAAAAATTGATTTGTACCGAAACAATAACGACCACCAACGCGTAACCACATCCCCTTCTCTGATTGTATTGTTGGGCAGCTCGGAACAAATGTTAGCAAGAAAGATGTGCACATTTTCTACTTAGGTTGGCGCGAAAAGATTTGAATCACAACACTTTTATCGCTGTTTGTATTGCCATGCATACTTTGCTGATCCCCCTAATAGAAAGTAACGTTTTCTGCATATGGTGGGAGCAAAAACTTTCGAAGTTTTGAGGGAATAAATAAAGACTTTTTTGAGTTGTCTGTTTAGTTAAACCTCAGTTTGCATGATGAACACTTTAATAAAAACAGCAAGGACACCGAAAAAAACATTGATTATCGAGTCAAGTGTCCCGTTATTTGAATGATGCTTGAAGTATTGTGGGTGTGTTCTGCCGTAGGATCGCAACCGACCGCACGAACCTGGCGGGGTACGTCCGGTTGCATAAGACGGTGGTTGAACCCGCGGGTTCTGCTGGCCAAATGAAACCCGCCTAAACGGAAACACCAGCTCGGTTCCTCGGAACGTTTCCTGTGATCCCGTAGGCAGACCCGGGTGTCCCGAGGACAGTTCGTTGCGATGGAAGTTGGTTCTAAGTGGCCGTCGCTTATCTCCTCTGCTTTCTAGGTTTTGTAGGATCGATGGCGGGGATCGC
>QLIY01002282.1:4279-14756 GCA_003260075.1 Phallusia mammillata | reverse complement strand
AGGTGCTTCTGTACGTCTTCGTTCATGAGCATGTCCAAATTCTCAAAGGCTGGCTGAAAGTTTTGCTCCAAAGTAGCGAGAAATTCGCTCCACGCGATGCTTGGTCGGTTGAGCCATTCGCAAGTGTACGGGTGGAGGCGAGCCGCGAACGATGCATCCTCGGTCGCTTCCCCGCCCTGGACGGCCAAACCATAGGATCTGATGAAATCCTTAGGGAAGTGATGGAAGAATGATACACCTTGCTTTTTGGAAGGACTCGTGCCAGTTGCTGGTGCTTGCCTCTTTCTTGACATCTTGTTTGAATTCAATTCTCTTATCGTTTGCCAAAAAAACAAACAATGACAACGTTCTGTCTGTTGCAAGTATTTAGGCGATTACAGCCATAAGGCTGTTGTGATCACCAGTGCATTGTTATCTTTTCTTTAAAACTTTCAAAAAAGGCACCATAAACCAGTTGTTCATTTTTTATTTCTCTTCTTTCTGCAAAGCACAGCAACAGTTTCAAAAAACTTTACACTTAAAGGCTTTTTAAAAACTTGACACTTACAAGGCTTTCCTACAAAAATGGTGATGTCATAGCTCTATCATAGACATAATCAATGTGCATATACACCTTACTGAAATCCACTGTCTATGTGTTATTAACAATGTCACATACTTACTTTTTTTAATGGGACTCTTCTTAAGTCTAAAAACACAACGTTGACATCTATTTTATAAACAGGCATGCCTGAGATAATCATCCAATATAGACAAAAACAATATGTGTCCCGTTCAGGGAAGGGGACCAATAATTCTTGTAGCACCAAATTCAGGTGGAGCTGCATCGTTGCGGTCTTCGTCAGAATCGGAGCTGGTGCCTTTGGTTTTTTTTTCACGTTGCGCGTATGGATGGGTGGTCATTAACAAAAGACCGTAAATAATATTGTTCCGATGTGTGGGCTTTCCAAAATAGGGTTCAAAGGCAGAGATATAGCCTCTTCGCTATCTGACAAAACATAAACCGTTAGACCAGGGGTGGGGAACCTGCGGTCCGCTTGCCTTTTTTAATCTGCCCGACAGTACTTTCATTGAGCCATTTTTTACCCGGAATNAATGAACTCCTCTTGTGCATTCTCAGGAACATCTTCAACTTTCATGGTAAATGGGCTTCTAGCAAGGGCAAGTGGTGTGTCAGGTACTTCAGGAAAATATCTTGAAATTTCTTCTTCAAGGATTTTAAAGTGTTCTTTGACAGAAGGTATTGTTCCATTTCCTGTTCAATATCATTTTCCTCAAAATACGTGGAAAAAATCGACAACATGTAAATTTTATTTTTATCCAAATTTTTTGGCCAAAGTTGAAGTTTCAACTTGAATGCTCGGACCTTTTCTGACAAATCTAGGCATGTTGCATTTGGTCCTTGGAGAGACATATTTAACTCATTTAAGATTACAAAGATGTCAAGTCAACCAAGTAAGCAATTTTGTGAAGTTGGTTTTTGTCGCCAAACAGTGGTTTGGATTTTAGATTCAAAAATGTTTTTAGCTCATCACGAAGATCAAAAACACGTTTCAAAACTTTGCCTCTGGACAACCATCTTACATCAGTGTGAAATAAAAGAACATTATTGGATGCATCCAACTCACCACAAAGTTTTGAAAATAGGCGGCTGTTTAAGGCACTAGCTTTTACAAAATTCACGACACTTACAACATTTTTCATTATATCTTAAAATTCTTGTGGCAGAGTCTTCGTTGCTAACACTTGTCGATGAACCATACAGTGAGTTCCGATGGCTTTCGGTGATGCATCGATGACCAATCGTTGAAACCCAGACCTACAACCCAGCATTGCTGGGGCACCGTCTGTGCAAACACCACAAACATTTCCCCAAGGAATGTTATTGTAGAAATGAATCAACTATGTTAAATACATCGCGTGCAGTAGTTGTCGTTTCAAGTGGTTTGCAAAAAGAAACTCATCTTTGAAATCGCCCTTAAATATATACCTCACGTAAACCAGTAGCTGCGAACAGTTTGCCACATCTGTTGATTCGTCAAGCTGGATACTAAATAATCCAAGCGGAGCTGATTTAATTTCCTGGATTATTTGCTCCAAAATATCAGCAGACATGTCGTCTATTCTTCTACTGACGGTGTTGTTAGACATGGATATTGTATTCAATTTGTTAACATATTCAGCTCCAAACATAACTCGAACAATGTCTTTAGTTGCTGGCAGTAGCAAATCCTGGCAATGGTGTGAGGTTTCTTGGCTTTGGCGATTCTGAGAGACACTAAATATGAAGCTTCAATTGCAGCCATATTTTGCTGTTGGTACTTGCCGCCCAAATCCAGCCTGTTCTTTATTACACTATCAGCTTTGTTCTTAAAATACTGGACGTCCTTGCCCGCAAGTTAGGATGTTTACTGTCAAAATGGCGTTTCATTTTGTTGGGCTTCATCGATTCGGCTGACATAATTTCGTTTCAAATGACACATTGTGGCTTTTCAATTCCTGCTTCAACTATGAATGTAAATCCGTACTTTAGAAATTCCTCACTATACTTTCTTTTCCTAATTTAGTTGACTATTCTAATTAGAGAACACTGGTTTTACCGCGAGAATACACGCAATTTGACATGTGCTGACTTGTGATTATGTATTGTAAATGCAGTGTTATTACGTAATACAAGGCAATAATCAGCACTTTGTGACAACAATCAAGTCTTCAAAAATTAATGATTTGTCCCTGCTGTAGTACAATGGCGGGAAGGAATGTTAAGTGCTGTTATTTTGTGTTTTATTTGCTTAATATATTTTAAACCAGTGTGTNTGTAAAGCAATTCTGCTCGTTGGGACATCTTTAAATCTAAATATACAGGAAAATAAAATTATGGCTACATATCTAACAAATGTAAGGCAGATAAAAAACACTTCAAAATGTTTCAGAACATAAAGATTTCTTTTAGATGAGTTATAAATGCTAATGTGCTTGTCATACCTGTGGCACTGTCTGTAGCAGAAGCTGTGGGTAGTTTTTCACAATTGCTCTCAGCAAATCTGCGACAGAAGTGAAAATGTTACCACATGACAGCAAATAAAATGTAGTCATAAAGCACATTAGTCAATATGCAAATGGGAGCTTGGACATGGTTTAGTATAGGGCTAGGCAGCACTGGCGCCCACTTACGGGGAGGCGGGGAGGCGCCGCCTCCCCTGGTATCTGCGTCGCTTACTATGTCATAAAAAAGTTTTTCGTTAACTCATAAAATTATGCTCATACGGTTTTGTTCTAACTGAAACTACTAATCAGTCAACGAATGTAGTTGGAACAGAAAGGCCTTTCTGAAAAAAAAACGCATTTTGTTACGTCACAAACGTACGTACTTCAAGCGTTATATGTAATGGGCCATTGGGTAAAACCATGCAAGTAGTGTTTACTAAAACTTAATCAGCAACATCAACACAAATTCAACATGACACCGTTTAAAGCAGGGGTTAACAAGTTTATTTCACAGCGAGCTGTATAATAAGAAAACGACATTCGATTGCCACATAGCTTGCAAGTCCTAACGCAGCGCCGTTCAATAAATATGGTCTACAAAGCGCCTTTACTAGACCATCAGAAACTACAATATTATCTAGAGTCAGATAGCGCTACTGTCGTAAAATTAAATTATTTGGCATAAATTATCTCCTCGATTGTCATTACTCAATTATTCTATCACAATTAACAAATTAAGGCAATTGTTTGCGCACAATAATGAAAGCATTGTTGCCTATAGTCTTATCTGTGATGTAACAAACTGCCTTTAGATTATTGTTATGCATCCTGTGTAGTGCAAAACTATAGGTAAACTTAATTCCACATGTTGTTGGGGGAATACTTTCGCAGCAAATTAATGTTCAACGGTTAACTCGTTTTAAATAACTTTGCAAGCTGTACTTGACTCCTGATTTATGATTATAAACTAAATTTAAAAGCTAAAAATGCGTTACATACACAACTCACTGCTATAATAGACAACAAGTTTTAAACGTACTAGACGACCTAAAAACGTAAACGATTTATGTACCGGTAAGCGATTCTCATGATGGATTATTTACACGCGTTTTTGCGTTGTTGCATAAAAATAAAGCATTCTATAGTTTAGCTGGAATCAGCTGCTTATGTATGCTAAAACAAAAACACGCCCCCCCCCCCCCCCCCCCCCCCCCCCCCCCCCCCCCCCCCCCCCCCCCCCCCCCCCCCCCCCCCCCCCCCCCCCCCCCCCCCCCCCCCCCCCCCATAAAATTCTGCCTCCCCGCCGATTTTAGCAAGTGGGCGCCTATGTTTGAAGATATTCGCCTTTGAAAACAATTTAGAGGATCCAATGCTGTATTATCTGCAAAACACACAGCCAACACAGTGGTATTTTCCCTGTTTGCCGCACAAGTGACCCTTACAGTTTTTTGACCAATTCCTTTTTTACATTTGGAAGGGTAGCATTCTGAACGATTTGCAATGCCAAGATTACAAATGAATCTGATGTCACATTTTTTTCTTGCAATCTCCATCATTCCTCCTGTCTTCAGAGTAGGACGATGTCGCTTCAAGAATGCTTGTGCCCAATCATAGCCTGGTTTGGAGCCACAGAATGATGTGTTGATTTCATTAGCAACCACAAAATCCTAGCTTTGCCGGCACTTGGCGAGAAACAATACTGTTTCGTCTGGTAAAGCGCTGTAACGACCCTGTAATACAGCACAAATCTAAAAATAATTTCTGTGTAATGTGACTTTCAACCAATTTGCTAACCTGCTTCTTTTTCTGAAACTCCCCTCTACTTTCAAAAACTCTCTTGTGCAACATGACACAGAAAGATGAAAGCCGTTTCATACACACTCTCTTTTCACAACTTATTTAACTACTGTAGCTACAAGAGCCTCAGTATAGAGATTTGGCTTTGGTTTATACTTTCTAGGCATACTTTTTTTACTTTCTAAACCTGTGGAAGATGATCAAAAAATAATGGGGTAGTTTTTATACTCCATTCTTATAGAACCGTTTGGGATAAAAAAAGAACAATAAAATATGTGAAGAACTTTTAAAGCTATCAAAGAAAGTCTCTTTTATTTAATAGGCCATTGTTATGACACAAAACACAATGTGCTGTTGGTTTAACATGTGCACAAAAGTTTTTGAAGGCTGTCGAAGACTTTTTAAGATAGTAATTTTACCACTGTTTGAACCTGCAGAACTTTGCCCACTCACAAACCCGAGGGTGGTTTATGGGCTTGTGTAGGCACAGAATGACGTATTCACCTGAAAACAAAAGTTTAAAAATTGTTTATCGATTAGTTGTTGGCACCATTGTTTTTTTACCCTGATTGACTATAAAAAGAGAAGGCAGAAATTTTAGACAATGTTACGAGAAATTTAGAGCTTAGCTTATCGATTTAAGCAAAACACATTAACTCTTATTCAATCAGAATTATGCACTAAAAAAATGTTTTTCTGCCGAATAGAACCTAAGTACTGACCACGGCAAAAAGTGTCACTGGTTAAGCAAGGCGGTTTGCTAATGTTCAAACCCACTGTTTAACTTATTCCAATAAAAATGATTTACAGCCACTGTTTACTATCCAAGTTTTGGGGACAGAATTTTTCATCATACTGCTGTACATTTTGCATTTTACAGAAGGTTTTATAAGTAAGTTTTTTTCTTGAAACTGTATGCAACAGTTTTGTGCAAATTTATTGTATCAAATCTGTATCACCAATGTCGTTATACAATCTAAACAAAATTTACGAGTAATAATGTACACTGTATTGTGTATTGAACGTTTCTCTATTTATTAATTGAGAATATTTAGCGTCACAGCTTAGTGGTCAATTAACACTTTCGCGATGTGAACCGATGCCAGTCGGCTTCACGGCATCTATTAGCGTACCAAATTTTTGATGTACAGTACTACTTTGCTACAACTCCTCAGTTATCTGGGTCGGACGTATCTTCGATCCGCTGCTACGGAGCAAATTTTTTGTTTATTTTACGGCCGCCTACGATACTGTAACCGCGATTTCAAAAAATGTAAGACCATCGAGTTGCACCTGAGTAGCCACCACAACTGGTGGTGGGAAAGGGATTCGATCCTGAGTTTACTCTCAAAGTCCTTTAACATCGAAATTAAAATATAACTTTTTGATTGCATATGTATATTTTACTTCATTTTGTTTATCGAAAGTCTTTTTGCTTCACAAAAGGGCAAACGACCACAACCGATTAGTTTAAAAACCACTAGCCTACAAAATGTTTTTTGCCTGCGTGGCCCCATAACCCCTTGGTGTTTATTGATCTATTTCAAAAACTTGTCAAATATAGTTATTGAAAAAGTTAGGGAGTAAATCAATTTTGTTTACCGCGGATTTAAGTTTTTACGTATTTTCAGTTTGTGGGACCGGAGTTGCAAGAAAACTGTTTTAACAATCCTCAGCAAACAGGATGCTAATTTTAAACTAGCTTTTTCTTCTGCTTGCAGTTCCTGGTTTAAACTTTGGAACTGTCCGCTTACCCGCAATTGTGGTGCGAATAGTGGGTAACGTCGCACTACTCGTTGGAGCTTTGTATCGTCTCGCAAACTGGGATGCTAAGCAACGTGGGTGGATTGAATAATGATGGCTGTTGGAATAGTCGATTGTGTCTTGAATAATTTACTGATTGTTCTCCCTACAAAGTGACTACTTACATCACAAAACAATAAAAGATGATTTTTCGTGAATGTGGTTTTGAAAAATTTTGCTTAACAGGGCAGTATTTATACTTTTCACCCCCCCCCCCCCCCCCCCCCCCCCCCCCCCCCCCCCTCTGGTTGAAATCTAATTCAGTTAATTTAAATTTTATTCTTTATTACCCAAGCAAAATGTTGGGTAACGGAATTGTTAACCCAACATATTGAGTAAAATGAATATTACCTAAAACAAATTGTAGGTAATTTCGGTTGAACCCAATTGTGGTGGGCAATGTTTTGTAGTAAAATTAGATTTACTCAATTAGTTGGGTATTTTTATAATATAACCAGAAATATGTCTTACCCAAAGCAATAATTTATTAGGTAAAATATAACAATTTATTAGGTAAAATATGTATTTGCACATTTCATCAAAGTCTAACACTATTGTTACTGAATTATTTTGGGCCCGAACCCTGCAATAACGGCCCACCACCAAAGCCTAAGATACCGCTCTGGTTACACGCGCTAATCAGAGAAAAAGCTTGTTTTACATAGCAGAAGTTGCTTTTGTTGGTGCCTGATTGGAGGTAGAGCAGCGCGTTCCAGGCCAATCAGCGCAACTCGTGTAGCCCCACAGGCAAACGAAGGGAATGCTAACAACGTGCCACAAATTAAATAACACAAGACAAAAGAAATGCGCGTGACGGTACCAAATTAGCCCCCCCCCCCCCCCCCCCCCCCCCCCCCCCCCCCCCCCCCCCCCCCCCCCCCCCCCCCCCCCCCCCCGGCCACATTCCCCCCATCCTAGATATGTCCTACCCCTGTAGGACCGCACACGTATCGAAATTTTTCTAGTAACAAATGATTTCTTCAAAATCATTCGCCGCAATGCGTCATTAGGCTGCAGCCTATAAACGTTTTTTTCTTAATGACACACAGAGGTTGACCATTGCTCAGCCGCAACCGTTCCCGCACCGATCATTTTCTGCTTTTCCGTCGCTTGTTGACGGGTGACTCTGGATCAACTCTCCGAAGAGAAATGCATGTACTGGTTGGGGCTGTCTTTGGCGCAACGCCCGACCCGCGCTGTTTAGTCAGACGTCAGCCGGTTAACCTTCTTGAAGTAGCAAATGAATCTTAATCTACGTTGGTCGATTGGCTATCGCAGGACGTAGCACTTCATGCGGGAATTTTGGGTCGTTGCGCGACGCTACAGTTTTTCCTTGACACAGGGGTTATCGAACCGCTCAAGTTCCCGTGGCAAGTTACACTCTACACGCTGAATTCATCGCGTGACAAACGCTCTATCATAGACATAATCAATTGGCATAAACATCTTACTGAAATCCACTGTCTATATGTTATTAATAAATCCACATACTTGGCATTTCCCGCTGGGGTGTCCTGTTTTGGTGCCTACAAAAATGGTGATCAATTGGCATAAACACCTTACTGAAATATATGTTATTAATAATTCCACATCCTTGCATTTCCCGCTGGGGTGTCCTGTTTTGGTGCCTACAAAAATGGTGATGTCATTAGCTCTATCATAGACATAATCAATTGGCATAAACACCTTACTGAAATCCACTGTCTATGTGGTATTAATAATTTTACCTACTTACATTTCCCGCTGGGGTATCCTGTTTTGGTGCCGACAAAAATGGTGATGTCATTAGCTCTATTATAGACATAATCAATTGGCATAAACACCTTACTGAAATACATTGTCTATGGGACTTTTCTAAAGTCTAAAAACACAATATTGTCATCTATTTTATAAACAGGCATATTTTTAAAATTTGATCTTACTTCTATTATGAAATTTGCTTCTGGGAACATGTACTGATGATGACAACAGAGATATTCTATATACACCACTACCTTGGCAGTAATGTTTATGATTAAACTGCTTCTGGGAAGCTATGTATAAATAATAATGCATAGATGGATTAATTACAACAAATTTCAGTTACACCACATTGCTTACGTTGCTTTTGGAGATATTTTTTTTCTTTCTGTATCTGTACAATAAACACAATAAATTATTTAATTTAAATTAAGTTATCTTGCTAAATTTTTAACAACTACTTAACAACTTAGAACACCTCACTCTCCTGTCAGCTTGTTGCTGCAGCTCTACGTGAATATGGCAATTTATAAATTTCACGTCCATTTTGTTGCAACCCTACATAACAATTAATAAATTTAATGTCAATTTTATAAAACAAGATGGAGCAGCATATGGTTGTGCAAAGTTTGACTATATCCGAAACTCTCTTTACAAACTTTGCATTGGTAAGGTTTTTTCTTACAATGAACTTTTTCCTCGTGGGTCGTCGCTTGTGATTTTGTAGCAAGTCTTTGTGCAGACGCCGCAATTGAATTGTTTATTTCTAGTGTGCATCACCATGTGACTTTGAAGATGATGCTCTCTGCGGAAAGTTTTCTCACAAACGTCACATCGGAAAGGTTTTTCGTCATTGTGGACTCTCATATGGGCGATCAAATTGTGTTTGAGGTCCGAAGAGAAAGTGCATTCTGAGCACTGGTGGCGCTGATGCATGGAGAGCCCGGGATGTTGTGACTTAAAATGCATGACTAGGTTGGACTTGCTGTCAAACTGGTTTTCGCACTCGATGCACTTGTGAAGCGTATCTGTAAAAATATCGTGGTTGTATTATGATTTAGAGCAGAAGCAATGTTACCATAGTGATAGTATTATAAGTTGTTTGTTTCGATATCGTTTCCTTCACAAACTGTAAATCTGCTATTAGTAAATAAGGGTTATTGTGTTAATAATATAAAAAGAAGTTTATGCAGTCCAATTCAAAAGATATTTTACTCGACCTATAAAAATATAAATTTGTAAACCAAAAAGCATTTAAAACAAACCTTCGTGATTTTTTTCGTGAAGTTTACAAGTTCCTGCTCGTGCAAATTGCTTGTCACAAAACTTGCATCTGTACGGTTTTTCTCCTGTGTGGCCATTTAAATGCTGTTCGTAACTGAATTTCCATTTAAAAACCTTTTGACAGAAACTACAGACAAACTCCTGTCCTTGATTATGCATAGATCGCTTGTGACTTTTCATGGCGCTTGACTGGCTAAACCTTTTCCCACATAAGTCACATTCGTACGGTTGTTCAAAAGTATGCGTGCGAATGTGAAGTTTTAGATGTTCCTTTCGCTTGAATCGTTTCTCACAAATTTCACACGAAAACGGGCGTTCCAGATTTTCCTGAAGTGACATTTTCCAGCAGTGAACGACTTTGTACCCACAAATTTCTTAAAGAAGCTGAAACTGTAGACTTCTGCACAAAATGAAATACTTAACTATTTGGTATGCGTTTTTGTTCAAGCAATGACTAATTTGACCGAAAGAGCGCTTTAAGCACACTAGTTATCAACATTGCACCTATTTTTTTCTCTTGCAAACTAAACTCCTAAACAGTAGTTCGAGGAAACCGATAAGACATCGCACTTTGTCGCAAAAGAACACGCAAGCTAGATAATGACTGGCAATTAACACCTTCTCCATTGTTATTTTCAGGCCATACACAAAAGATGGCAGTTGGAAACAAGCAACTGCGTAAATGGCCAACAAGACAATTGTTACCACAACTTTATTTGGAATTTAATGCGGCCTATTGCATTATTACCACTGTAAAAAGCCATTTTTCACATTACACTTCATTTGCTAAAAAGTTTACAAATATTTTTAAATATGGTGTGAAAGATGTCGGTAATTTTGGTAACAATTGAATAAATAAAATGAG
>QLIY01002281.1:2548-20792 GCA_003260075.1 Phallusia mammillata | reverse complement strand
TGTGTGTACAATACACCCGGTTGAAAAGCACTGCACTAGACAATAGTACTTGCAAAAGCAAAACTTTATCATAATTACAACTTGTTTTTACTTTTAGTCAATTTATTGCCATTGGTTAGTGCAATTGTGTCGCTATGTGTTATTTTACCAAGCGACTCAACACACAACCACAATTTCACAAACGATCGCTGCAATGGAGACATGCTTACCTGACATGACTTTTTCACAAATGTATCTCGCATTGTGATATGTACACGGTACGTCATAGGGGGGGGGGATCCGGCCCGCGCGAATTATTATTAAACTTATACGGCCCGCAGGAAAAAAAGTTTGGTAACCCCTGGTCTAGGTAACCGTTTAGGTAACATGAACCTTAACAAAAACTTTAGATAAATCCGTTCTTCGCCTATTCCTGTAAATTATTGGTCTATTCGTGTCCAGATTAATAAAGGTTTACTGCACTTCTTTATGACTTTATGTTCACTAGACCAGTGCTTGTCAACCTTTTTTGAAGCGGTACACCCTTTTAACGTACACTCAAAATTTGAACTCAAAAACGTACACATGATATGCATGTTGTGACATATATTGTACACTCCAGTCATTCTGTTAAACTGAAATCTGCCTATTGTGATACCTAGTCATAGGTATATTATATTTTGTATCTGGGTACACCTGGGGTGTACAATACACCCGGTTGAAAAGCACTGCACTAGACAATAGTACTTGCAAAAGCAAAACTTTATCATAATTACAACTTGTTTTTACTTTTAGTCGATTTACTGCCATTGGTTAGTGGAATTGTTTCGCTATGTGTTATTTTACCAAGCGACTCAACACACAACCACAGTTTCACAAACGATCGTCGCAATGGAGACATGCTTACCTGACATTATTTTTTCACAAATGTATCTGGGGGGGGGGCATCGTTTCCGTTATTGTTGTTTGGTTGCCCACTTTGCCACATAGTTGTTGTAGGGAAAACATCGCTTCCGGTATTCCACCGAAACTTATTTGTGTCTTTGACTCTTCTGGCACCGATGTAAAGCGAAAAGGGTTTGTCTGAATAAAAACGGTCGATTTCAACACAAACTGCAAACAAAACTGGATTAACTAAGTTAAAGTTAGCATGTGCACCAAGAACATGGGGCACCACAAAAACTTAAACTCAATTGGTGGTGTCTTAATATTTAAATGTACATCCAAGTCGAATTATTAATTACAGTTAATTTTGAGTCGGGTTCTATGATAGGAATTATGAAAACGACTCAACAATAATTTAAATCTTTAAATTCGCTATAACTTATATAGTGCCAGAATCGCAAACGTTTAATCTGGACCAGATTCCGAGCCATTTGCGTCATTTGCCTGCAGTTATCGTATCATGGCAAAAAAGAAAACAGTATTCGGAACAAGGATGCCCAATACACAAAAATAATTTTAAATTTCATGATGTTAGTTAAGGTACGCTTGTGAATGTTTATGTCTCGCCTTTATGCCTGTTATTAAACTGTAAAATAGCTTACATTAAGCTTACCTGTCAGGTTTATAAATGATTTTAAAAGTGAAAGATGTCTGTAGTTTTAACGTTAGCAACATTAGCTTGCAATGCAGAACAATTCTTCTCTGCTTCAACATATGAACTGACTGGAGTCATTTCGATAGAATATTGAAATCCATTGAAGTTATGCCAAGTTCGTCCTTCAGCATAAACAGATAAATGGAACATAAACAACAAAACTAATAACTTCATCATTGTTTAAGCGCCAAAATGCTATGATTTTTATAACTCTGAATGCACAAACACCCCTTAAGTGAGTGATTGAAACCTTTACGACAAAACGTTTATCTAAACAATCTTCCTGAAAGAGGTTTATTTTTACTGAGATATGCAATTAAAAAAAGAGATCCTAAGTACGTCTCAATAGAACGATGTTTGTCTCATAAATTTTTTTTGCTGCATTTTGTTCTAAGTTTAGCCTGACTAACTACTTATAGTGGGGGGGGGGGGGGGGGGGGGGGGGGGGGGGGGGGGGGGGGGGGGGGGGGGGGGGGGGGGGGGGGGGGGGGGGGGGGGTCAAGAATTTCAATTGATATGACGTCATGTTACTTTCACTTCTTGTCATCACGTGGAGAGAAATTAATGGTTTTTCCCTGATATCTACATACTTTCTTTAACTCTACTCGCACTAATGTAAATAAATGTAGGGGTATCTTAAAAAATGAGCTCCAGCTCAATATTTTTAGTGAAGTCATTTTGATGGAATATTGAAATCCATTTTATGCCGAGTGAAATGAAGTTATGCCAAGTGCGTCCAGCAAAACAGGCATAAACAATATGACACAACAAAAACAATATAACTAACATTACCGTGTTTGTTCAAACAAACTAAGTTTTTTTGACACAAACTGTACATATTAAGCCTTCAATAAAAATGCCACTCATACTAAACTAAGTAAATCGTTTTGTGTTTGAAAACTTCAAGACCCAAAAAAACGATTTTTTAAGTTCTCTGGCAAACAAATTAATAAATCCTTTGCAGGCCTTTGTCACAAATAATATAATTTGAGTTTAAAAATGCTTTTCTTGATTTGCAAAACTTGCTTGTGTTTGTGGATAACATAACTGCCTGATACAACAAAGAACACAAACAACACACTAAATGCTTTCCTAATGAACACATAAACTGAGGCAAGGCAAGGTACAGTACTTGACATAACATGAAAAAATTTGATTGTTCGTTAAAGGTAAGTGATCTTAAGTTTACAGCGTTTTAGTTAGTGTTTATAATCGTGATCATGTACTGACTACCTTTGCAATATCTTCCTATTCGACTTACACACTTAGCTACTCTGTTAGCTGTTAGCACTTCTATACTTAATACTACCATGATACAATAGCCGAACAAGTACAAGGGATGCACCATAAAGTGGCAGCTAAGTTGGGAGCGCCTTGGTCAGGAAGTTGACTGCAATCTGCAATTTATTCAACATTCGAAAACTGACGGGAAATTATGAATGCAACATACGTAACAATGGAAAGAGTTCATGGAACTATAAACAGCTCGCGCGTCGTATTCATCACTGTTGGGGAAGTAGAACGAAAGTTGAAGGATTGATAATAGGCTGCTTGCTACAAAGTAAGCATGGGTGGGCAACCTGCGGCCCGCGGGTCGCATGTGGCCCTTCATTAAAGGTTGTGCGGCCCGAGACGCTTGGATTTCAAGTACTGGCAAACGAGTCCAATTATTACATATTTTTGAGCTGATTAATGCGCCTGGTGCTAGTTTTCTGCGATCTGGCAAAATGTGGCTAGATTCAAATACGAATTAGACTTGTAGTTAAGTCTATTTGGTAAGAAACAAATCAAAATCACTTTGTGTTATGAACATGTGCGGCCCGCGATCCAATTTAGACATTAATAATTGGCCCTACAGTAACAAAGGTTGCCCACCCCTAAACTAAAGTATCGAGCGAAATGGATATTTTACTGGGAATGGTGACTGCATTTAATCACCGAATTTTTTAAATTGCAAACATTTTATATTTTTTAAAATCTAAATTTGCTTTGCTCGAAGTAGCAGTTTTTTGAAATTCTTTTGTGAATAAAATTGATTGACACACCCATTATGAAATAATTTGACTATATTTTTCACCCGAGAATTTAATGCGACAATACCAACAACTGCTGCAGGGGTGCACATAATGTGACCTACGGGGTAAATTGGGCCTTCCAAAAACAATTTCTCAACAGGGGCGAACGAACGTTGGTGGAACCAGCCAAGAGACCTGAAACTATCTACCCGTAGTCTTGGCGCGGCACACAGGTGATAAATCACTGTTCACTGGTCAATGGGTTTTCAAAATGTTTCAAAAGGGTCAGCAAAAACCGTATTTATGCAACAAACATGTGTGCGCAAATCCGACAAAGCAACATAGTAATACTCTTGTAATTTTTCATAATTCGGGCGCTAAACCCATTTCTACGTTTTTAGCCTTTAGCTTCCGCTTGTGTGAACAACATTTCCTACAGCTACCGTGGTAAACGAAATGGATATAAAATTTGATTTCGAGTTCGAAAAGCAAGCTTCTAGTTCGTTTTGTAATATTGCTTCATTATGTGGTTTTCATTCGTCACTTACATTTGCGACCAAGTTACCTCATATAACCGATAATGGATGTTTCACATTATAGTCCTTTATCTCCCACTTGTGACAAAAAAAAAACTTTTTATCCGGTGTTGGAGTAAAGGAAATTTGTGTCAAGACAAATGCGGTACCATATTGTCAACTGTTATCAACTTAATAAAGCTTTCCCCAAAAGCATTGGAGATCTATTTAAATTTTCCGTAAAGGGCTGTGCAGTCGTTTAAACTTGGAAACAAAACGGTAACAGATAAAAAGTTTTAAGTTTCTATGAAAATTTTCTCAACTCTAAAACTAAATGATCAGATCGCATTTCGCAAGTGTGTGTGTGTTTGTGCTGGCTTATGTAATGGGAATGAAACCACTCGTAATTAATTTTTTTTCTTGCAATACCGTTACACACGTAATTATTTGCTTATTTTTGTTTTCTTTGGGGGGTTGCAATCGTCGGAAAGCGAGTTTCAAAAAACTCAGCGCTAGTAAATTTTAAACTCACGTTTCATAACTTAATGACAAAATTCGAGGGGGGGGGGGGGGGGGGGGGGGGGGGGGGGGGGGGGGGGGGGGGGGGGGGGGGGGGGGGGGGGTTCAATCTTATTTGTTACAAAAACTGTTTCACCAATTAAATTAATTGAAACAAATTAATCCCCAAACATTAGTTTGTTTGTGACACATAATTAAGGTTTGAAAGACGCTGCTTTACATCAAGGTTACTTACTTTCTTTATCTTTTTGCCACGTCATAATTATAATGACAATGCATATTACAACACTCTGATGACGCAACTGCATGTAGTCATGACAATCACAATGTGATGTATGTATTTATCGCTAGATGTCGTCCCTGAGTTATGACGTCACGTTTCGCATATAACCGTATACCGCGTCTTAAACGTGGCAGTCAATACAGATAACCGCTTAAAGGTGTGTGCGTTCATGACATGGTGTCAGAAGTGGTTTTTCAAAAAAAAAAATGGAAGGTTCGTTCTCACTGCCGGAAGCTATGCAATGGAGTGGCAATGGGTCACAAAACTGGGTTAAGTTTATTAGGGGATTAAGGCTTTATTTGACAGCTGTTGGTTATGACGGAAAGGCTGCAAAAGTTAAAACATCTATGTTGCTCCACGTGTTGGGAGAGCAAGGTTAAACCATCTACTCAACATTTAAATTTAAAGAAGGACAAGAAATGCACTTTGAAATTGTGGTCAATGCATTCAAAAGCTACTGTTGTTCGAAGAAGAATATCACCATCGAGCGATACTGTTTTTTTTTCTAGAAATCAAAAGGATGGTGAAAGAATAGATGTTTTTATAACCGATTTAAAAAACTGTCTAAAAGCTGTGATTCCGGTGAACTTTGCGACTCACTAATGCGAGACAAAATTATTATTGGTATCAAGTGTGATCATATTCGCCAAAGTGTGCCGCGAGAAGAAGAATTAACCCTTGAAAAGGCTAATAATGTGCATAACAAATGAAACAGTAAAATCACAAATGACAATGTTTCGATCAACAAATTCTACAAGTTTAGTTGGTAAACTCTCTTGTAATAGTAGAAAAGAAAAATGGAAAACTAAGAGTTTGCTTGGAAAACAATAGAAGTACCAACTAAGTGGGTAAACTCTCTTGTAATAGTAGAAAAGAAAAATGGAAAACAACAGTTAAAACCTCACCAAGCTCCTTTGTATCCGTTTCAGAAAGTGGCAACTGACCTGTTCCATTGGAACCGAAAAATGTTTTTGGTAACAGTGGACTACTATTCCGGATATCCAGAAGTAACCCCCTTGACTACAACTTCTGCGGCGTCTGTTATAAGTGATTTGAAAACTATTTTTTCCAGGTTTGGATTTCCCGAAACTGTTATTAGTGATAACGGCCCTCAGTTTTCTAGTGAGGAGTTTGCAAAATTCGCCGAAGAATGGGGTTTTGTTCATTTAACCTCGAGTCCACATTACCCACGATCTAACGGACTGGCTGAGAGAAGAGTCCAACTGTCCAGACAACGAAGCAACTGTACAGGATTTTAACAAAAGTCGCTAGATGTCGTCCCTGAGTTTTGACGTCACGTTTCGTATATAACCGTGCACCGCGTCTTAAACGTGGCAGTCAATACATGTAACCGCTTAAAGGTGTTTGCGTTCATGACAGTTGTCCTGTCAGCTGTCATTCCAGCTGTTCAACCTAAACCTAATGGGAAGTTTAAATAAAATAGAAACATTCACATGAATTAATGTGTTTTTAATAAATGCATTTTTACATGTGAACTCTATGCACGGACTTGAAAAGTAGTTTAATCATAAACATTACTGGGGGGGGGGGTCAGCTGTTCAACCTAAACCTAATGGGAAGTTTTAATGAAATAGAAACATTTGATTCACATGAATCAATGTGTTTTTAATAAATGCATTTTTACATGGTAATGAAAAATCTTCCATTTCTTACCGTGTATTGAGACCACTGTAGGTAATATTCCGGTAGCGTTGGGGGGGGGGTTTACATGGTAATGAAAAATCTTCCATTTCTTACTGTGTATTGAGACCACTGTAGGTAATATTCCGGTAGCGTTGGTTGCAATAATTGGTTTGGATGGGATTGACTGTTTGGTTGGTGTTACTGATTGTGTTTAAAAACGAACCCATGAAAATTTTCCACTTTGCTGAAAAAGCAGTTGAAACTAGTGACAAATTCAATGAAATCAAGAGTTTTCTGGAAAAACACCCCGTTTCTGATAAAAGAAATGCAATATGAATTTTATAGGAAGTAGATTGAACGCGCGGCAGTCACACATGCTGTAGAGCGTGAATAAATACCGGAATCAAAAAGTTTCATAGATTTAAAGCCGAAAAAGAACATTTAGCTTTTCCTACAAATCCAGGTTAATCGTAATTCTAATTCTATCAGAATCTGAACAAACAAAACTTACTTGACGAAGCTAATTTCTGTTGACAAATAAATCGGACCAAATGCCGATAGCACGGTATGTCTTTGAATCTAGAACGAGTTTCATTTCAACACAATTCTGTTTTCCATTTTTTATTGCCTGGTTACTTCAAGCCATAGTGAAGAATTTGGTTCAAATTTGCCTTCATTATTGTCCAGAACCGTTTATCCTCGTTGCACCGATGTAAAAGGAAGAAACCAAACCTAAAAAATGTTTTTTTGCAAAGCGAAATTAAACCACGAAAAGCCTTTAATACTGAACCAGGGTTTTTCCACAAGTGAAATTGTACGCACGCCTGCTTTGTCTCATCAAAACACAAAACTAGACATCTTTCGAGATTCAAATATCAGTTAAACCGTCACAAACATCAACACACTGTTACGAACTGCTGCCAAACACAAGTGTTTATCAAAACAAACGTGCGAAAAAGGCAGGTTTCAAACTTCACAACTACGAAGCAAGCTGCTTTGGGAAGTAATTAGCAGCAGAATTTGTAGAAATGCTTGCCCAAGGAAGCAACCTGTTATAACTTGAGTAAACTGTTGTGCGACACAAAGTACGCTTCAAGAAAGAACACTTTAACACCAATGGGGAAACAGTAACTTTAAAACAGGTGCAAAACAAACGAATGTGTAAAAATGAAAAACACAATCCTTATTGAAAAGCATAAAAAGATAATAAAAATGGATTTAATTAACGCAAAAACGATAAACCGAGTAATTAACAATACAAAAGAAAAATGAATATGTTTTTCGTGCATAAAAAGATTGAAATTATGAAACATCACCAATCTTGTACTTTTTATGTGGAATATTGATTTGTCATGGAAAACAAAAAAGCAGAAAAATTACCTTGTGCCTAGAAATTATCCACATTTTACCTACTGGTTTTAAATGAGTTGTTAAGAAACTTTGTATGCCGGGTGTTTTAACTTCTGCCAAGATAGTGTTAACAGTTTTTCACATTCTCTCCCAGCCACTGTATAGGATTTGACATTTTTCAGTCTGATCAGATATTTGACACTTCTGTAATATTGAGGGGATTCACCCAGAGCAGCTGACGTGCTCATATCAACAAGACAAACTAACGGCATTATTGTGGTTGACTTTAAAAATACACATCTTGTCAAAGTAGTACTGTAACGCAAAATCAACTGTACACGAATCTACGCAAATGTCTAATTAAAAGTATACCAGCCCAAATAACGGTTTGTTTCAAAAACGAAGTAGGAATGCAAAAAAGCCTAAAGAACGTCTATGAATGTATAACTGGTTTTATTGATAAATATTGTATAAGAAGCAAGCCCGAGCTTACCACTTCGTGGCCGGGGGGGGGGAGTCACACATACTGTAGAGCGTGAATAAATACCAGAGTCGAGATGTTTTCTAGCTTTAATATGAAAAAAGAACATTTAGCTTCTCCTACAAAATCCTGGTTAATCGTAAGTTAGTTCTAATTTTAATCGGATCAAAAAACTTACTTCAAGGAGCCGATTTCTGTTGACAAATAAATTGGGCCAATCTCGGTATGTCTATAAATCTAGAACGAGTTTCATCCATTTCCACACAATTCTCATTTCCACTTTTATTGTCAGGGGGGGGGGTAGTTTATCCTCGTTGCACCGACGTAAAAGAAAGAAACCAAACCTAAAAAATGTTTTGTTTGCAAAGCATAATCATACTGCCAAAAGCCTGAACTAAGACTTTGCTCAAAAAGCCCGATTTAACCAACGTTTGTAAACTGCTTTGCTTCATGAAAACACTGAACTAAAAATATTTTAAGGTGGTTCAAATATCAACTAACCGCCACAAACATCAACCCACTGCTGCGAAATGCTGCCAAACGCAACATTTTTCTAAATAACCGTGCGAAAAAGGAGATTTTGAAGTTCACATGAGATCGGCAAGTGGCGCCTAAGATGTTGTCTCATCAAAACACAAAACCAGACATCGGGGGGGGGGGTTCCAATTTGCCCCCATCAATGCACTGAAACTGCTCAATCCAGTTTATCCCCGTTGCACCGATGTAAAAAGAAAGAAACCAAACCTAAAAAATGTTTTGTTTGCAAAAGATGATTATACTACCAATAGCCTTAACTAAGACTTTGCTTAAAAGGTCCGCTGCCAAATGCAGCAATTTTCTAAATAAACGTGCGAAAAAGGAGCTTTTGAAGTTCACATGAGATCGACAAGTGGCGCCTAAGATGTTGTCTCATCAAAACACAAAACCAGACATCAACCGTCAGAAACATCAACACACTGTTACGAACTGCTGCCAGTGTTTATCAAACCAAACGTGCGAAAAAGGCAGGTCTCAAAATTTACAACAACGAAGCAAGCGGCGCCTAATATGTAACAAGACTCCCTCTGATTAACAATGCCCCAGTCAAGTGACTGCTTCGGGAAGTAATCAGCAGCAGAGTTTGATGCAGGAATGCTTGCCCAAAGGAACAACCGGGATTAACTTGATTAATCTGTTTGTGCAAACACTAAATGCGCTTAAAGTAGAACATTCGAGTCCAAAGTCAAGAAGAACTTTAAATTTGAAACATTCAAATTGGGCGGAACAAGATCTGTTTTACATACACAGATTGCAGTTACAGTAGTTATAGATTTTATCAGTGTTGGTCGCATATACACATGTTTTGTTATTAAGCAGAGCCACAATAAAGTATCCACGGTCGCAGATTTCGCATACCATGACACATTTCAAATCACTACCAACCAATTTAGATCAAACACTTGGTTAACCACATGATGTCGCAAGGGATAAGTTAACGATTTGAGCACGATACAAAAAAAGAGAAAGCAGTTGGACGAATGGTAAAGACAAAACCTTGAAAAACAACAAGATAAGTATAAAAATACACAGGTTTAGGAAAACAGTTCGGGTTTACACTCGACTCAATCCTCGAGAAACAAGCAGAAGTTGCACTATACAGAAAACATATCATAACATTTTTTACACAGGCAAATAGTGTCAAAACTTTGCAACTTTCGAAAATAGATAAGAAATACACATGGACATAAAAATTCCTTTAAAAATGATTTAGTCGATTCCCGGACTCCCGACATAAAATACCAAAGTCTCAAGTGCTTGGACATGAAAGGGTTTAAACTGGACCTGATTCCTTACAACTTGGTGTTATTTACCAGCAGTTGTCGTATCCTGGCGCAAACGTCAACAATATTTGAGGCAAGGATTGCTCAATACCGAAAAACAATTTGGAATGTATATGAAGTCAAACAGAGAGTAAAAGACTAAATTTCTCACTTTTACGCTTGTTGTCAAGCCTTTAATTAGCTTCGATTGAGCTTACCTGTCATGTTTATAAATGACTTTAAAAAGTTAAAGATGTCTGTAGTTTTAACGTTAGCTACATTCGCTTGCAATGCAGAACATTTCTCTTCTGCTTCAGCATATGAATTGACTGGAGTCATTTCGATGGGATATTGAAATCCATTGAAATCCATTGAAGTTATGCCAAGTTCGTCCGTCAGCAGAAACAGATAAACACAACACAAACAACAAAACTACTATTGCCATATTTGTTGAAACAATCATAACCCGTCCAAGTTTTCTAACAGGTAAATAAATCACTACCAAGCATTGCCCAGTCTTGTAAACTTCACTGTTTCTTGTGGTCTGCGATTAACCTGACTTTCTGTCTATGAAATGAAAAGGCTTCACACGCATAAACTCCAACAAGGAAGTTCTATCCAGATGACGTCAGGGGGGGGGGTGTTTATAAATGACTTTAAAAAGTTAAAGATGTCTGTAGTTTTAACGTTAGCTACATTCGCTTGCAATGCAGAACATTTCTCTTCTGCTTCAGCATATGAATTGACTGGAGTCATTTCGATGGGATATTGAAATCCATTGAAATCCATTGAAGTTATGCCAAGTTCGTCCGTCAGCAGAAACAGATAAACGGGGGGGGGGGGGGGGGGGGGGGGGGGGGGGGGGGGGGATAAAAAATACATTCTGTACAATATACATTTGTAATAAATGCGGCCGATAAAAAGTTTGACTTGCCGAAAAACAGTTTGGCTTCTGTGAGGATTTTGGTATTTCCAGTCAATAGCAACATCAATAGTTAGGTTGGAACGTGCGAAAACAGTTCATTACAAACAAAGAAAGCAAAGTGTGGAAAGGGGGGGGGGGCCATTGTTGGAGGAACTCACATCACAGGCCTGCTAGTTTCCGGTAGGTGTCGTAAATAAATTTTCTATTTTAAATTTAGGGCTATTATTGGGTACTGAAGCATTTGAGTTTTGTAGCGTTTTTCGTTTACCTAAAGTAGGTTATATTTGTTTGTGTTGCAGAGTTGACACTAACCTGTCTCATGCGACATAGATTTTAAGTTTCAGTCCTAAAAATACACAGACAAACTACAGCAATGGCTAAAGTTTAATCAAATGTAAATGTCAACATATGTAGGATTTTTTTAACAATAAAAAATACATTCTGTACAATATACATTTGTAATAAATGCGGCCGATAAAAAGTTTGACTTGCCGAAAAACAGTTTGGCTTCTGTGAGGATTTTGGTATTTCCAGTCAATAGCAACATCAATAGTTAGGTTGGAACGTGCGAAAACAGTTCATTACAAACAAAGAAAGCAAAGTGTGGAAATAGCATTTTAAAAATGTAGGTTAGACCCTTAACCAAAATTGTTAGTGATTTGAACCTTTTATTCTGAATGCCGGGAAACAAACGTCAAAGGCTTTCGATAAAGGAACTTTCGATAAAGGGCCGATATATACTGATTTGAAACTTTCGATAAAGGGCCGATATATACTGATTGTTAAAACTTCCCACTTTCAAAAAAGCCTATGCTTAAAAATGTTTCATAAAAGTTTCAAAATTCAAGACACAAGGCAGTCTGGTGTGCATATTTTTATGTAAACTGTGCAATTGCTTTTTTTGTTTTACGTGCTTTTGACATTTAATCATTGACACCTAATAAAGAAACCTAATACATGAAACGATATGTGCTATATTTGAACATTAACATATACGAAGAGTAAAAAACTCATCAAGGATCAAATGTTATGTAATCAGGGCGTCGATCTCGGCTGACCAAATAGAGATTGACGTCATCCGCTTGACGTTGTGGCGTGGTTCGTGGGTCTTCATGTGTTTCTACAACCTGGTTATCTAATTTAACGAACACACATCTGTGATAATTATTATAATTATAGGATTTTTTGATTTTTTTAATCATTGCACCTCGTTCATAGGTGACAGAATAAGGATTGATGTCATCATCTTGTTGTTGTGACGTTAAAAGTTGTTGGGAGTTATCAACATGCATGGGTGGGTTCGAGTGTGTTTGTATGATCTGAAGATTTCCAGCTATTGAAAAATAAACACATCTTTTTTTAATTCAGAGAGATACAAAACAATTCCAACTGTACAAAGCAAATATATTTTGAGAAAGCGTCAAATACAATGACCAAAATTAAACCGCGGATCGCATCCTTTGCATCAATTTTCTTTGCTGCTGGGTTGCGTACCATCGCATGCACATATTGCGTTTTAGCAAAATAAAACAACAGCCAGAGAAATTGGCATGTGATTCTAGCTGCATTGTTAGTTTGCAAAATACAAGTACCGATTTTCTTAAACATCGGATTCGTTGCTAACAGTGCGTTGAACTCGAAACGACCCGCGGATAAAACAACATGTATTTGAAAGGTCGCATTTAGCAGGTTACACACCCCCGGTAAAGTCATATTCGGAAACTTGTGGCTTCGCTTTCGGTATACTTTACTATGTGATTTCGTTTATACAAAAGTACTCACTCATGCCAACGTGTTCAGTTTCATCTGCATTGCTCGCTACAATATCAGTTCTGCAAACCAAATATTTTTCTGTTTTGTTATCAATAATAAAAACACATATTGATTAGATTTTACTTTCTTGAAGTATGAAGTGTAAGAATACATTAAATTAAGATCATGTTCACATTCCACGAACAGCTACCTTCTTTTCCTGCGTGACATAACAAAGACAATGACGATGCAGATTGTGATTAATATGACGCATCCGCCTATTATTGAAGCAATGATGGCTGTGTTGACTTTCGCTATGACTGAAAAAAAAAACATTTTTAAAGTTATTTAGCAACATTCGCTTGTACATAACCATTAATTAATCTTGCACTCTGGCTGAAATACCTGGTTTGGTGGATTGTTTCACTCCTGTTGTTGGGTTGGAGGCAAAGAACATGGTGTCGGTTGTTGGTTTGTTTGGTGCTAATATACTGGTCGTAGCTGTGACAAGATGTTATTATGTCTTGTAAGATATGTGAAAAATAATTGCTAAAAGTAACAACATACACGGATCTGTTCATATATCTAATGACTCAAGTGATAATAAATGAGTGCAACTGATGTCAATGGTGATAACATGAGCCTTTGTCGAAACGTTTCATGCTCAGAAAAGGGTTTATTGGTGCATGTAGGTGGGGGGCTTCCCCATGTTTAGTCATGGTTGCTTACATTTGTACATATAAAGTTCGAAAATAAAGTTAAATGTAAAGAAACATTTTTAAAGTTATTTAGTTACACCCGCTTATAAATTTTAAATAGCAATTGATTAATTAAAGCTTGCACTATCATTAAAATACCTGGTTTGATAGATTGTTTCACTCTTGTTGTTGGATTGGAGGCAAAGAACAAGGTGTCGGTTGTCGGTGTGTTTGATGCTGACATACTGGTCGTAGCTGTGACAAGATGTAGTCAGTGGTGGGATTAATTTTTTTGTCAGCTGGTTCTATCAGAAAAGTCATATTTTTGAGCCGGTTCTGTCACAAAAAGTCTATTGACAGTAACTAGTAATGCTAACCGGTTCGTTGATCTCGTAAAATTCGTGAGACGGTTCTATAGAACCGGTGCGAACCGGCTGAATCCCACCACTGGATGTAGTTATTCTGTCTTATAAGATATGGGAAAAGTAATTGCTTTTGAAAAGTGATTGAAAAGTAACAACATGCACGCATCTGTTCATATATATAATGACTCAAGTGATAACAAATGGGTGCAAAAGGTTTACTGGTGCATGTAGGAGAGGGGTTTTCCCATTTTTGGTCGTGGTTTCATACAGTTGTACTACTACTACCATCCAAGATGTAGCCAGTCTCACAAAAACATCGACAAACAGATTCAAAGTTTTGACCTTTGCCGCAGGATAAACTTTCATGATTCTACAAACCGTCCAAATTTTATCTAATTGTGACATTGTTTAAAAATTCTCCCCCTTTAGGTGGCTAGCGGGGTAACCGATGGGTTTCCACACCCAAACTAATACATAACTAAACCACAATGACCCAAACTATAGTCAAGTAAAATTTTATCCAAATCGGACAATGTTTAAATGATCCACAAGGGGTGTTTTAAGCGGCGACCGTTAATGCTTCTGACGTCATAAAGCTGTTTACACACGTTTGCAAAAATGTTAAAATCGCGTTGGTGTCACTTTGTGACATAAAGCTTCTGGTAATTCTCCCCATTGGCTCCGCTAAGAAAATCACCGAAAGCCGGTGGTCGTTCCCAGCGATAGAAACCGGGAAAGTTATATCCAATGGTTGCAGTTGGTGCTCAGAAGCCATTACGCAGCAGCTGGGAAACCATAGAGTTAATCACTTGCACTAATACGATGTAAAAAAATGGAAGGGTAAACAAAATATATTTAATACAGAAGAGAACAACTGTTACGATGCACTTGGTCCTCACAGGCCTACATTATAGAGGCAGAATTGCATTCTGTTTTGAACTTTAGTTACCCAAACAAGACTTCATGATTAAATTTGCATACAACTTGAGGCTAAAAAGGGTTTGCAGGAAAAACCGATACACATGACACGGACTTTATAAACAGCAAAACTGCCATCGATTCATCAGTCCACGAAAGCCATGCTTTTTTCAGTATTATCGTAACCGGTTTAAGTGTGGAAAGCTTATTTAGGACGCATGCAAAACTAAACAATTTTAGAGTCTATTTATATCAGACGCAACATAATGGTGCAATTCTTGTTTTTTGTTTCACGTAATAAAACGCAGATAAATTTCCAAGACAAGGTGGATAAATCCTATTGATTCATCTGAGCTATTTATTCTGTACATTTAAACTTGGATATGTCAAAATTAAATTATACGCAGATTTAGACGCCATTGTGATGCAAAGTTGACTGTTCGTGTTTTAAACCAAGTTTCTTTATGCAGTGACCTCCCTTTTTCGACCAGGAATTTTGTATTATGTGACTTGAATATGAATGAGCCACGAAAAATGATAATACGTGTCCAAGTTTGTTGTTTTAGTAATGAAAGTTAAACTGCAAACTTAACAACAAAACCTTGAACAGGTACTTGTGCTCTTAACTAAACCAACAAAAGCTTTAAAATCGTGAAAACAGTGAATCTGATATTATTAGGAAACGTAGTTATAATTATGATTTCAAGAAAAATATGTATGATTGTTTGAATTTTTAGTTTGGCGCTCGTTTCATACCAATGACCTAAAGTTAACTGTTTTGGGTTGGGAACCACGAAAGGAAGATGGTGGAGAAAACTCGAAGTCACAAGTTGACTCCAAAGATTGCGTTTAATAGCACAATGGGCGGATGTCCACCAAAGACAGTAACAATGCATTGTCCCGCAAGACAACTCACTTCGACTTACGTTCGTGCACTGAGTTACAAAAAGTATGCATTCATCACTGGCAAATAAACTATTGCTTTGGCGCCATGGGTGATTGTCTGTTTGATTATAAGTTTGATATCGACTTTACCTAATTGTTTAAACTTATGATCAGTAGAAGATAAAACAAACAACTTCACGAGTTCAAATCTGTCGTTTTTTATTAAATAATTAGTAGAGACTTTATTTCAAATTAGAAGTTTTGACACCAATATTCTACATCGGTTATACTGGAACACATTGTTTTAGTGCTAATCGTTCTGATATTAAAATGTGGGTGGAAGTATTAGTTACAACACTTTATGTTGTACTCGGTTTGAACAATGCCTTAAAGTTGACGACCCAGAAAATGCACAACATTGCACCTCCAAAACAGTAGCTTACAAGCAATCGACCAATTTGACGACTCTGAATGCGTTACTTTGAAAAGATTCAAGTCTACAAACAAACCGCGCAGCTGGCCATGACCGTAAAAACAGCTTTAGTAAAATTTACATTTTTACTGAAGTCATATAATTTGTTGGAGTCACTATACCATTATGTACAACCATTGTCTACAATTTACACCAATGAAGTAAGTTCACTAAACATTAAGTTAAATCCAGACAGGTAATAGCACGGCAATTACCATGACCATCCAAGCAGCATGACAATACACACAGCGCTGTGAATTTGCAATGATTTCAAACTTATAACTTCATGATTTTTCTGTAATTACTGCAGGCATTTCTTTGCATAGCCAAATTTTGCAACACGATTCTCCTGTATTATGTGTAAACTATTTTTATACATCATGGTGGTGCACAAACCGGCACATGTAACTCTTCAGCTGCAAGTTTGTTGTTACCTAATGTTATTCACAAAGAACTTGCAGTTGGGTTGTAGCTTACCTATGGCTTTTGGTGGGCAATAGCAGCACGCAACTCGAATCTTGTAGTCATCACAGAATAAGCTGCAAGTTAAACCAGTTTCGAGGCTACAAACTACTCCAAAATCTCCAGGTTGCACTAATCCTTGGCTGGCAATGTTGTAACATTGAATGTCTGTTGGTTTTTCACAAAAGTTGTATCCCTTATTGCGAAGACTTGCATAAGTTTCAGTGTCCACGCCAAAGTTTTTGTTAGGGTCATCGCCATTCATCCACGGTGTCCACTGACAAGAACAATTTTTCTGTCCTGAAAGTTTAAAGGTATACATTTTTGTACTGACTAACTGGTTCTGCTTGGACACTGGAATAAATCAGGAGTAGATTTACTTGCCATTCACCGGCAATTTATTTTTCCAATATTGAACATACATTATTGTTAAAAACATTATATACAGTAAAGATTGTTAAAAAGACAAATGATTTTTTTCTGTTGTACATAATATGTAATGATGTAGTCTTCCTGCACGCAATTTTCATGAAGTTTATCTATTTGTAGCTACCAAAGCTTATTTTGATTGAAATACTTTACAGAAGGTTTTTCTTTGTAACTTAAAATCATCATCAAATATTGGCCACACTAGCCCTAGCATCCAATGTTGCCTCACCAGTTACACAAGACCATATAGATTAATTAATACAACAATACAACAATTTACTGAAAAAGTTAACAAAGAAACCCCACACTATTCCGCTTACCATCTGGAGGGGTTACAGTATCATCAACTCCTGTAGATAAACTGTTCGATACAAACAGAATGCTAATCCAAGTTGAAAGTAAATGCTTCTTCATAATAGGTGGCATAGTTTGTGCAATATTCTGCTTTTCCCCTCAATACAGCATCAAATTCGTTTTTAGCATTTACTCCACTTTAATTACACATATACACCTTTTTTTCCGAATTACACATATACACCTTTTTCGTTTTAATGTAATTACATTCGCTTAGCGCAACCACTTGTTTCATTACATGCACTTTGTAATTACAACTTTTGCTTTACGTACTTAAATACTGCGCTACAATTTTTGTTCATTGCATACAAATTCGGGTAACTCAAATTTTTTCTTTTTTTTCTTATGCTCATATTCTTCATGAATCTATATGTACAGTGTGCGTGCGTGCGTGCGTGCGTGCGTGTGTATTTGTAATTTTTGTGTAAGAAGGGGTAGCTGACACGGTGACCAGAGAGTCTTTCGCTACCCCGCACATTCTTCCTTTCAATTTATTTTGTTTGGGGGGGGGGTTCAATACAGCATCAAATTCGTTTTTAGCATTTACTCCACTTTTTCCCGAATTACACATATACACCTTTTTCGTTTTAATGTAATTACATTCGCTTAGCGCAACCACTTGTTTCATTACATGCACTTTGTAATTACAACTTTTGCTTTACGTACTTAAATACTGCGCTACAATTTTTGTTCATTGCATACAAATTCGGGTAACTCAAATTTTTTCTTTTTTTTCTTATGCTCATATTCTTCATGAATCTATATGTACAGTGTGCGTGCGTGCGTGCGTGCGTGCGTG
>QLIY01002280.1:0-20804 GCA_003260075.1 Phallusia mammillata | reverse complement strand
CGGCGAAGCAGAGTTAGAACTTGGCAATAGGAAATTCGTTCAAATGAAGAATGGGGGGAAATAGAGTAGAATGATTTAAAGCAAGTTAAAAAGTTTGCTATGTCTGTGTGTATGTTACACACAACCGAGTCCTTCCTAGAAGCTCATTTTAACAGAAGACAATCGTAAATCAGGAACAAAACAGCAGCAATCGAACAGAGTGCAGCAAACCCGCAGTCCATATGTCTCTTTTGATACAAAGCAAGCAATAGAATATAAACTAAAAAAATATCAAAATTGCTTCCATCACTGCTCAATGCTATTGGTTATTTCAGCTATAAATATACAATGGATGAAAAAAGTGGGAAAATTGACAACGAAAGCATGGAAAGTATAAATCCTGTCAACATAAAACAGAAAACAGTAGTCGAAATGGTAAATATCATTTCTGTGTCCTTTGTTTGTTAGATAACTTTGCAACTTCGGTTAATTTGTTTCCGTTGCAAACGTTTTTTGACCTTTGCAACTCTATCCTTTTGTCACTTGAAGATAGTAAGGATCTCTCTGTTTGGTAAAGGTGGTTTTCGCGCCCCAATCTCTATATATCCCATTTTAGGCTATGCACCCCCCCCCCATTTGTTTCCGTTGCAAACGTTTTTTGACCTTTGCAACTCTATCCTTTCGTCACTTGAAGATAGTAAGGATCTCTCTGTTTGGTAAAGGTGGCCCCAGTCTCTATATATCCCATTTTAGGCTATGCGCCCCCCCCCCCCCCCCCCCCCCCCCCCCCCCCCCCCCCCCCCCCCCCCCCCCCCCCCCCCCCCCCCCCCCCCCCCCCCCCCCCCCCCCCCCCCTCTACCTAACCAAGATTTCCATACTGTCTTAAAATTATTTAATGATAGAGTTGCAAAGGTCAAAAACGTTTAACCAAACTAGCAACAGTATAATGTACAAATTGTGCAGTATTTCGACATTTCCCAATCTATTGGAGACCAAATACTGTCTACATTTGAGAATCTGGTTGAAGGCAAAGATTGGGTGTACGGCTCTACATTTCGATTTTATGTTGGAAGTCCGTCATCCACTCAACCCGTGTTTATCATTTGGCCTCATTATCGTGCGAGCACTCAACCAGGAAATGCGCTTATAGAATTTCCGTAAGGCAATAGTTTAAAGTAATCTTCCTATTAAATATCTTGTAAATTGTACAAATACGCCATTTGGGTTAAAAAATCTATTTTGTTGAAGATAGAAATTTAAATTTTTTTATTTTAAGTACAACCTAGACTCTGACAATATTTATGCACTTTTTTCTACTATCGTAATTACAGGTTTCGTTCGGGATGAAAGAAATATTTACAACCGTGTCTTGTGACCGGTTTTAAGTCGATCTACGACAAAGTGATGGCCCCCCCCCCCATTTCCAAATCTATTGGTGATCAAATACTGTCTACATTTGAGAATCTTGTTGAAGGCAAAGATTGGGTTTACGGCTCAATATTTCGATTTTATGTTGGAAGTGCGTCATCCACTCAACCAGATTTCATCATTTGGCCTCATTATCGTGCGAGCACGCAACCAGGAAACGCACTTATAGAATTTCCGTAAGGCAATAGTTTAAAGTAATCTTCCTTTTAAATATCTTGTAAATTGTACAAACACGCCATTTGAGTTGAAAAATCTATTTTGTTGAAGATAGAAATTTAAATTTTTTTTTTCTACTTTAAGTACAACCTAGAATCTCAAAACATTCATACACTTTTTTCTACTATCGTAATCACAGGTTTCGTTCGGGATGGAAGAAATATTTACAACCGTGTCTTGTGACTGGTTTTAAGTCAATCTACGACAAAGTGATGGAAAACATGTTTTATTTCTGCCAAAACCAATTCGATCAAAAAGAAATTGCATGCTTTGTTTTACTCCAGTTCGAAATAGCTCGCAGAGTACCCGGTGATCCTGATTACATTCCTAGCAGATACGAAATTGAAGATGGAATTCATATTGCACTGGATTTGGACACGAGAGATGATTATTTTACGATGACCGATATGTTTCAGGGCAAAAAAGATATCAAGCATACGAAAGGTAGACATAAAGATTTTTTTGTTACATGTAAAACAACCCTTAACGTTTAGGCTGGAAAACCGGGAAAATGAAAACCTAGTTGAAACTTTTGGATATCAACCGGCTACTCAAGTAAAACAAACCCCCCCCCCGTAAAACAACCCTTAACGTTTAGGCTGGAAAACCGGGAAAATGAAAACTTAGTTGAAACTTTTGGATATCTACCAGCTACTCAAGTAAAACAAAAAATCACATTTAAAAAAGTCCCCCCCCCCCCCCCCCCCCCCCCCCCCCCCCCCCCCCCCCCCCCCCCCCCCCCCCCCCCCCCCCCCCCACTGCATTCCAAATGCCTTTTACGTTTAACATTTACCCAAACCCCAAATTCTACAAACCAAAAAATGGATTTGTTTACTTCGGGTATTTTTCGCAAAGGCTATTTTTTTTACAAGGCTACAAATTAAATTCATTTCATGACAGCCTGAACAATACCCCCCCCCCCACAGACATGTTTCACGGTGGATACAGAAAAACGGCATACGAAAAGTAGGTCCCTTTAATCACATTACAATTGAAGTGCAATAGACATAAATACATGTTTGACCTCATCTTTCATTTTTCAGGCTTGTCGAATTGGAAACAAACATCGCAATGGGAAATTTATCACTGCAGTGATCCTCAGATTCATATGATCATCCAGGACTACTTTTCTCAAACCCTGAATGATCTGGATCAAATGATGATTCTTTCTATTGCCGCCCACGATAACAAACATTTTTTATGGGACAAAAATTGATGTAGCCTATTTTTGCTCGTTGTCATGTTTTGTTTTTTTATCGTTTTAAATCCGTTTGAAATAAACATGAATTTCTTTAAAGCGTTTGTTTGGTTAAAGCTGTAAAACGTTTAGACTCGTGTTAATTGTTCACTAAATTTTGCTTTCAAAACGGTCCCCCCCCCCCCCAACTCCAATTCGAAATAGCTCGCAGCGGAAACTGGACATCTGACAAATTTCCAACCAAAAACGAAATTATAAATGGAATTCGCATTGCTCTAAGCTTTGACACAGCTGATGTTTATGAAACTATGACAGACATGTTTCACGGTGGATACAGAAAAGCGGCATACGAAAAGTAGGAGTTTAAATTAATCACATCACAATTTGAAGTGTGGTTTTTTGAAAAACGTGTTTCAACTGATAATTTGTTTTTGTAGGCTTGTCGAATTGGAAACGAACATCGCAATGGGAAATTTATCACTGCAGTGATCCTCAGATTCATATTATCATCCAGGACTACTTTTCTCAAACCCTGAATGATCTGGATCAAATGATGATTCTTTCTATTGCCGCCCACGATAACAAACATTTTTTATGGGACAAAAATTGAAGTAGCCTATTTTTGCTCGTTGTCATGTTTTGTTTTTTTATCGTTTTAAATCCGTTTGAAATAAACATGAATTTCTTTAAAGCGTTTGTTTGTTAAAGCTGTAAAACGTTTAGACTGGTGTTAATTGTTCACTAAATTTTGCTTTCAAAACGGTCAGCAAAAGAAAAAAGGTTGCAGACCCCTGCTCTAATTTGCCTCATATGTCATTTTCAGTCGAATGTGTAATGTCGATTATCTGCCCGTTGATGCCGATAAGCCTTAAGAGAATAAAAAATGGCTTGTTGAATTACAATTTTAAGTCTCCGTCTTTCAATAACATGTTTTAGACTTTCATTCTTCTTTTCCCCCCCCCCGCATTCCAAATGCCTTTTACGTTTAACATTTACCCAAACCCCAAACTCCACAAACCAAAAAATGGATTTGTTTACTTCGGGTAAGTGTATTTTTCGAAAAGGCTGCTTTTTTACAAGGCAACAAATTAAATTCATTTCATGACAGCCTGAACCATATTTACCTTGCATAGAAAACTTTTGTCAAATCAGAAGCAATTTTGTTCAATATTTCACATTTATTATTTGAAAGTTGCTATATGACTGTCATTAAATTGTTGTTCTTTAAAGGCATCTTTTCAATTGGGCAGACCAGCACTCCTATCTTCAACATGGTTTTGCGAGGGTTTATCACAGTTTGTTAAATGGCTTACTTGAATACATACCACCATTGGAACAATTTGATTGTTTTGTTCAACTCCAATTCGAAATAGCTCGCAGCGGAAACTGGACATCTGACAAAATTCCAACTAAAAACGAAATTATAAATGGAATCCGCATTGCTCTAAGCTTTGACACAGCTGACGTATATGAAACTATGACAGACATGTTTCACGGTGGATCCAGAAAAACGGCATACGAAAAGTAGTTCCCTTTAATCACATTACAATTGAAGTGCAATAGACAATACATGTTTGACCTCATCTTTCATTTTTCAGGCTTGTCGAATTGGAAACGAACATCGCAATGGGAAATTTGTCACTGCAGTGATCCTCAGCATCATATTATCTTCCAGAACCACCTTTCTCACACCCTGACCTTCGAAGGATCTGGATCAATTGATGATTCTTTCTATTGCCGACAACGATAACAAAACATTTTTATGGGACAAAAATTGAAGTAGCCTATTTTTGCTCGTTGTCATGTTTTTTTTTATCGTTTTAAATCCATTTAAAATAAACATGAACTTCTTTAAAGCGTTTGTTTGTTAAAGCTGTAAAACGTTTAGACTCGTGTTAAATGTTCACTAAATTTTGCTTTCAAAACGGTCCGCAAACAAAAAAGGTTGCCTACCCCTGCTCTAATTTGGCCAATACGAATGTGTAATATCTGCCCGTTGGCGCCGATAAGCCTTAAGTCTTACGAGAATAAAAAATGGCTTGTTTAATTACAATTTTAAGTCTCCGTCTTTCAAAAACATGTTTTAGACTTTCATTCTTCTTTCTTACGACCGTATGCAAGGACTGCTACAAAAATGTTTCAAGGCATTTATCCCGAAAACGTATCGGTAACGAACTTCTCACGGACCGATTCATATAACGTCACGTGAACACGCCCCGGTAATAAGCGCGGAACGTCGTACGACGGGAGAATCGATTCGAGCTTCCTAAAGGCCCCCAACAAGCTGTACTTACAGATAACATTTTTGCAGATCTTAGAGAGCGAACACATCGAAAGCAAAACAAAGAAGAGGATAGACGACGATAGGAAACGCGTTTCGATTCTCCCTTCGTGTATATTCAAATTCTATGATATTTGTCTTTTTTTCCTTTCTTGCGCGCTGGATGTGCAAAAGTCAGAACGATACGCTGATAAATTTCAGAGTGTAGCTGCCGCGTTGAATGAAACAAAGCAAAGATTTAAAAACAGGAACCGAATTTTCTAACCGTCTTTCGAAAGTTGTGTAGCGATACGAGGCACTTTAAAATAGAATGACACAGCACAGAAATTCGCTGCATAAGACGAGAGTGAAAGAAAGAAGGCATTCTGACGGGATTGCTGTAGATATGCATGGGCCAAATGTTTTGAATCGTATCACTAAAACCCATCTTCGTATCAAAATCGTATCACTAAAACCCATTCCCAGAGTCTTACGGCCAAATAACACTAACTAAAAGTGGATACGTAAGTTATACGACATATTTCGTTGCGTTGTTTTTGGAAGCTATTGTTTGTTACTTAATCAGTGGTCGCGGTTTTAACGACAATGACACCGTGCTGGTGGGCAGTAATGTTAGTAATTCTTCATGCGTACTACACACGGACTTAATTTTATTAAAAACGTCTTCTATTTGCATACTTTTGTTTAATTTTTTTATTGGAGACGACAATATAACCCGTTTATCGGACGGTCGTCACTTGTCGAGGCGGGGAGGGGCCTCTACACATAAAAAGAAAAAAGAGCTTATGAAATACACTAGAATAAACCTTTGCACAAACTACATACACAAGTTTTCTGGCAGTTCACTGTTTTATGTTTTTAATTAGAAACGACTATGTTTTAATTAACCTAATACAAATAGAACGATAGGTTTGTTGATCAAAACGAATTATTTGCTGTGCAACCCGTTGAACGAAATGCTTGTTCAATATTTTTCGATTATAAGTCGTGCACTCGTATCTTTCTCTTATCTTTCTCTCTCTTAGGTCTGTCTGTAAAATTGTTTCATTCGCACAAACTTCTTTTCCATGAGCTTTCCATCTTTGGACTAAAAAACTATTATGTTTGGGCCGAGATCGGATCTAAAATTGTACCCCGCTTACAACTATGGGTAAATGGGCGTTTGCCAACTATAAGTTTTTGTTACATTTTTTTTAATATACTTCCAACATATTGGTGTCCTTCGTTGTTTTGTCGTTTGATTGATATAATGTAAAAAAATTGTATCCTGTAAAGTTCGTCACGCTATGAATTTCTATTTACAACTTATGCAAGTGGCCCGGTTTCTGCTTGCAAACGGCGTTACTTTTTGGCAACTGTAATGCAAGTTAGTGGTTCGTTTTGTTTCTGCGTCTTATTTTAGCAAGGGTCTAAAATTTCTCTTTGACAAATCAACACGAACACAATTATATTTTATTCTACATTTCAAGTTTAACGTTACATATAAAATAGTTTTAACTACAAAATACGTTTGAATGAAGTGCTGCATGTTATTCTTGGATAAGTTCGTTTTGCGTCGATTTGTTTAGAAGGTATCAAATTGGTTTCTGGTCGTTCTAGGAGCTGTAACCGGTTGTGGCTATATGGGTAAATTTGCAAGTCTACGTTCGTTTTCCAAGATGACAAGCCTATAAAATGAAGGTATATGTTATTCCTTTACGATTTTGTAATTATAAAAAATAAACACTTACTCTTGGTAAGCCGCTTTTCTGTGGCCCCCCTTAAACATGTTTTCCATTATTTCGTACTTTTCAGGTGTGTCAAAAGCCAGAGCAATACGTATCCCATCCTTAATGTCTTCTCTGCTGGGAATATTATCAGGATCTCCTGGAGTTCTGCGAGCTATTTTAAACAGAAGTAGAATAAAACAGCCAAATGGTTTCGTTCCGAGAAGATGTGCGTTTGAAAAAAACGCGTTTGCCATCAATTCGTTGTAAGTCGACCGAAAATCCGTACACTTTAAAACTGTTTCGTATAGTATCTTCCAACCCGACCTAAACCTACCATAACAGTTCATGGAAAGTTAAGATCTAAAATGTAAGTGGTCAGAATGTTGAGAAAAAGTTTTCACGCCAAGTGGGAAACTTAATCCAGTTGATATAGTTTTTGAAGTAAAAAGATTTTAACAATGTTGTGCTTTTGCACTTATTTATTTTCTTACGGAAATATCACTTTTCCATTCCCTGGTTGGTTGCTTTCATACCAATGTGGCCAAATCCTGAACACAGGTGTTGATAAACTTTCTTCAAAAAACCTAAATTCAGAGCCGTAGAGCCAATCATCGCTTTTAACCAGGTTTTCAAATATATTCAGTATGTTGTGTCCTGTTAAGTCTGAAATGTTGAAATCCTGCACAATGGATACAAAAGCTGCTAGATTTAAGGGTTCAATAAGGGTTACAGTTAATTTTGTTTATGTTTTTGCAATACAGTTCTAATAAAGCTGGTTAGATATATTTTTGACTGCCTAAAAAGTAGGCTTTAATTGCCACTCCCATCTAACGAAGTGACTTTTATTGCTGGTAAGTAACTTTTAGGTGGAATTGCTATTGTCAGCAACTGCAAACAATGTACTCTAAATTCTGTTAAATGATTACCAACAAACAAAGTACAAACAAATGTGATTTACCTGTTGGACTACCGTTATTTCCCTGCGGCGTGGGCTTTGCATGCTTTTTTTGGCCAGGTTTGGTTTTGGTTCAACTATATTTCCAACTACTTGCACTGGTACCATTTACCCTATGGTTGGTAGGCTTACCCTCCTACAGGCTGTTGCATACGTTAGCCATTGTGTAACAGTATTATGCCAGGACAAGATTGACAATGACAGGATGATTTGGCTTAGGTAACTATATCCTAGTAGGTTTAGCAACAATAAAACTAATATCACTTACCCTCAACTACAAACGGACGAAACAAGCAAGCAACACCAGCCCGCGCCAATGTTTTCAAGGAAATAAATGCAGCAAGATTTTATTTTTTATGGCTCACTTTAGGTTCAAACCTGTTTAGTGCAGCACGGTCTTGTTTCTAAACTTAATTTTCATAATTTTAAAACTACATGTCTGCTCAAGGTTATTTGTGTGCATTAAACACCTCTTTTGTGAAAAACGATGCAACAAAATTGGGTTAAAGTAAATGTAGAGCTACATTAAAAAAATATTGCGACCAGATAAATTCTTACAAGCCCCATTGGTTCAAGTCAAGTTGCAAACTGACAAAACATGAGTGACGTATTTTACGGTTCGGTTACGCATGAATAAGTAAAGCCGTTGCGAAAAACACCGAATTGTCACCGAACAACAACCCAGTAGATGTGTGACAATGATGTATAGATTGGGTTACAAGAGGTTGCACTATTACACGCGGTTTTCTTTAAAGACCATCCTCTCTGTGGCGTTGTGCAACCTAGATGGGGTGTTGCGTAGAGCGTATTGATTTCTTTGTCCGTTACAATTGTGTCACTACAAAACACTCCAGTCAGTTTACTTCAACTTTACTTCCGCTATGCACCCAAACTGTGAACGCAGTTTTGAACAAAGCAATACAAAACGATTGCACGTCTCCATCCTTTGCTATACCAAGAATGCTCAGTCTATTTGCTTTCGGCGGTCGCGACACAGGTCCTTATTTTTACCAACCACCACCCAGTGTCTTTATGTTTTTGTTTGTAAATTGAAGTTGTAAATAAAAAATGATTAAATCCTTATATGATCCCTTACACTTACTTATATGAACTGAACGATTTGGTTTTTAGTCTTTACCTGTTTATGACGTCAACAACTAACTTAACTTGTGTGTTGCCCTTACATTTGCATTGTTTACGCACAATCCACGAACAAAAAATACGGCAAACGTAACTATAACATATCTTTCCAGCTCCACAAATCTATTCAAATCAGTTTGCCGAAGATTGTCTGGAGCGTTATTCAAGTGTGCAAGATTTATTAAACAACATACGCAAAAGGCTAATGTATGTACAAGTTGACCGTTGGTAACAACTTACAGTAAATTCTCGTGAGGTCTTTAGTAAAGTCAGGTCTAGGATTGATTTTTTGTTCAAAAATTGTTTTTTGGAATACAAGGCGAAAAGAAAAACATTTTTATAACTGCGACGCGTTTGGCGCGATCGTTTGGAAAATGATCGAAACCGTAATAAGTTTAAAAGAGAAATAAAATGTTTGCAAGTATCAGATGAGTTCCAAACATTAACACACGAAAATGTAAAATTTACCAATACACAGAAAACCGGCTTTAAATGCATTGACTTAATACCACACATTCTAATTAGTAGGCAAAAGGGGCGTTTGTGTACATTGGCCAACAGCGTGGAGCGTCGGAAATGAGACGGGTCGGGTGAACGTACAACAATATGTTTCCCATATTAATTACATCGTATTGGATATTTGGAAAACTGTTGTCATAGGTCTTTCCTTAGTCACTGGAGTACAAAAGAATGTTAATTCACTTTAAAGTTGAGCTTATTTGAAATATAGATAAGATTCAGGTAGAATTCACTCCACTTGGTAATATTTTCAGTTACATTAAACGCCAAATAGATCACAAATACTCCCAAAGCTTGGCACATAAGTTCGACAATGTGAATGAACAAAATGTCTTCGTCACAACAGAGTCTGAAAAACAAAATGGTGAGCTTTACTTAGTTAAGTTTAAACAAGAAGGCGTCAAAAAACGATGCTTGCCTCTGGTATGCTTCCATTCTGTTTTTTCCACAAAACATGTCGGTCATTGTTTCATAGCCGTCAACCGTGTCAAGTTCCAGTGCCATATGAATTCCATCTTTAATTTTGCCTCTGCTAGGAATATCCGTGGAAGTCTTCGAGCTTTTTCGAACTGGAACAGAATAAAGCTTGCAAACTTTCTTTTGGCGTCGGGGTTGGCAATAAAGTCGTCCAGGTTTTCTTCAAATTTATATGTCATCAGTGTTTGGTAATCTGTTTTAAAGCCAGGGTTAAGAACTAGTTGCAAGTGTTTTTCCATCCCGAATAACGAACAATTCTTTTCAGTTTACAAAAAATTTCATGGGCTTCTGTTTAAAACTAACCATTTTTGGCAAGCAAACACACTTAATATATTAAAAGTTATTTTCTCACAAATATTTTACTTTTCAATTCCTGGCCAGTCTATTTCTTCATGATGTAGCCAAATGCTGAACATGGGTTCAGGGGATGACCATTGTGTAATATAACACCTGAATTTAGAGCCGTAGACCCAAAAATATCTATAATTTTGTGTAACTTGTGAAATTGAACAACCATCTACCGTGACAAATTACTCTAACATCGCAAAATTTAGCTGCTGTGATCCGCTGCAACAAACGTGTCACAAATTAAAAAATATGAAACCAAGATCTGATGACGGATGCAACACAACTTACACGCTTGCTTTTAAATCTTTTCCACTAATTTCCACTCGTTTCACATTTTACATGTTGCTTTTCCGACGTTTTAGTCTCTTCTCTACCGACACTAAATTTTACCGTGCTTATGTAACGTTCTTATTTCCCAAAGTACGATAACTTCGAAGGACCTTTGTTTTTCACACTTGACAAAACATGACTTAGAAAATGTTCTATTCACACCGAGCGGTGGATATCACGCGTAAAAACGTCCCGTTTCAGTGGTTGGTTGTGAATAGTTTGTTTCTGATTATTATCTGCACGTTGTTCGCTTTGACGGGTGTTTGCATTGATTTGATTAGTTGGCAAAGAAATTACCGGTACATTATGCGTCAGAGTTGCAAGTCGTACCGGGCTTTTCGGGCCGGGTTCGGGTTCGGGTCGGATTCGGGCTTAGGTATTTGTGAGAAAACGGGCTTAAAACAGGCCTGACTTTGCGTTTCATGTCCGCCATTTAACAAAAATAAAATCACTCAGCTAAGTAACAAGTCTCTGGCTTTGATCTAATGCCCACCTTACCCTAAAACGTATTGTTTACCCCATGGTCTACCATTGTTTATTGTGTTTGCTGTCTTTCTTTTTTACCTTTCTCATCCTTTGCTACAAGGCTTCCGTGGATAGGCCTGTCAATCAAAATTTCCGCCCTAAACGGGCTTCTTAAAAACGTTTCGGGTTCGGGTCGGGTTCGGGCTCAGATGTCTGGCCCGCTTGCAACTCTGTTGTGCGTTACAAACTTTTGTCATCGATTGATTTACCCCAGGAAATCACAACATATAGAGTTCAGCCTGCTTGTTATGCCAAGTGCTGACCTAACTATGAACAAAATCTTCTATTTTTTTTTACTTTTGACCAGCTATGCGTGAGAACGCCCCTGAAAAAAACCAATACGATACAGCATCATGTGATTGAAATTTACCGCCTGAACTAGTAGGCTTTAAACTGTGACGATAAAAGTAACATTTCTTTTAACTTGCAGAGTTGCACGAAACAGAAATTCTGCCTTTGACTTTGCTGCTGTCGCGGCCCCATGAATAAAAAAAAAACTTGTAACAGATATAGTAACAGGTGCAGGGAAAAAAACAGGGAAACCACAAACAAGTTATGTCTAGCTCTACTGATCGTTTGGGGATCGGTGTTGTTGTGTTAATGTCTTCTGTATCGGTTGACCCTGATCAATATGTTAGTGGTTTATAGCTGGCTCCAACCAACACGAATACACGAGTCTGAACGTTTTAATTATAAAAAACACGCTTCGAACCAATTCATGTTTATCTCAAACCGTTTTAAAACTAGAGATAAAATAATAACATGACAGCAAGCAAACTATAAGCTACTTTAACTTATATTTCCAAAAACAAAATGTTTGCAATGGTCGGAAATAGCGCTACTCATTAGTTGATCCAGATTCTTTAGGATTGTGATTTCAAAAGTTAAAGTAAAGCTGTGGATCACTGCAGTGCTAAATGTCCCATTGCGATGTTTATTTCCAAATTAACAAGCCTGGGAAACAAAGGATCAGGTCAAACACTTACGTCCGAATATTACACATTAAACACTGAAAGGGGTCAACTCTTACTTTTCGTATGCCAATTTTCTTTTTTCCCCGTAGAACATTTTCGTCATAGTTTTATACACGTCAGCTGTGTCAAACATCAGAGCAATGCGGATTCCATCTTTAATTTCGCGTTTGGTTGGAATGTGATTAAATTCGAAATCTCCCCTGCAAGCTATTTCGAATTGAAGTTGAACAAAACAATCTAATGAATCCCATGGGTCAAAATCAATCTCGTCATCAACCAAACTGTTATAAATCTCCGCAAAACCACGTGTTAGGCCAGACAGATGGTCCTTCCACTGGAAAAGATACCTGTAATATAGAACAAAAACGTTTTTATGACGGTTATAAAGCAAAGTTTAAATGCTTAATCTAAATAGCAAATGTGAAATACTGATCGAAATTGATTAAGCTTGTAGTTATTGATGATAGTCATTAAAAGGTAAATTTTGATTTTATGAAAATAATTTATATGCGGCATCGTGAAAGGGAAGAAACTTTTGTAGAATTTGTTTCTCACCCGAAGTCAATGAATCCATTTTCTAGTTGGTTGTCTTTTGGATTTGGGTAAATACTAAACGTAAAAGGCTCATCAGATGTGGGGAGGTAGACATGACAATCAAATTTATTTCCTTTCTTCCACATTTCCAGATCGTCCACAAGTTCTTCAAACCTTTCCAACACGCTATCTTCACATGGCGAAATGTCGAACTTCTGCACAATTTCAAAACAATAAATTCGCAAAAATCTATATTAAAAATGACTTTTTGTTTACTTCAGTGGCTGGTAGATATCCAAAAGTTTCAATTAGGTTTTCATTTTCCCGGTTTTCCAATCTAAAAGTAAAAAGTCGTTTTATGTTTAACCTAACAAGTCTGCTAATAATATAATTACTGGCCACCTTTGGTATGCTTCATATCTTTTTTTGCCCTGAAACATGCCTGTCATTGTAATGTAATCTTCTTCCGTGTCCAAATCCAGTGCAATATCAATTCCATCTTCAATTTCGTAGCGACTGGGAATATAATCAGGATCACCGTCTACTCTGCGAGCTATTTCGAACTGGAGTAAAACAAAACATGCAATTTCCTTTTGATCGAATTGGTTTTGGTTGGAATAAAACATGTTTTCCATCACTTTGTCGTATTTCCTCTTAAAACCAGTCACAAGAAACGGTTGTAAATAATTCTTCCATCCCGAACGAAACCTGTAAATACGATAAGAACGTTTGAAAGCATAAAATAGTGTATAAATGTTTTAAGATTATGCGCCAAGTCAGAGTTGTAAACAGGCCTGAAATTGGAGTCTGAACCCGGCCCGAGCCCAGCCCGAACCTGACCCGAACCCGGTCCGACTTACAACTCTGAGCCAAGTTTTACTTAAAATGTAATAAAGAAATTTGAGATTTCTATCGTCAACAAAATATTTTTTTACCTATATTTTTGGGTTCAAATGATGTATTTGTACAACTTATAAAATATGTAATAGAACGATTACTATAAATTATTATCTTACGGAAATTCTAGAAGTGCGTTTCCTGGTTGCATGCTCGCACGACAATGAGGCCAAATGATAAAAACTGGGTGAGTGGATGACGGACTTCCAACATAAAATCGAAATATAGAACCGTACACCCAGTCTTTGCCTTCAACCAGATTCTCAAATGTAGACAGTATTTGGTCTCCAGTAGACTTGGAAATGTCGAAATACTGAACAATTTGTATATTTTTGAAATATAGCGTTACTTGTTTGGTTAAATGTTTGCACCGCCTAAAGCGGAATACATATGAGCTTGGGTGCTCTAAATATCCAGCTCTACCTAACAAAGATATCCTTAATTACTGTCATCGAATTACTAAGGATAGAGATACAAAAGTCATAAAACGTTTACAACGGAAATAGATTAACCGAAGTTGCAAGGTTATCTAACAAACAAAGGACACAGAAATGATATTTACCATTTCGACTACTGTTTTCTGTTTTATGTTGACAGGATTTATACTTTCCATGCTTTCGTTGTCAATTTTCCTTTTTTCATCCATTGTATATTTATAGCTGAATTAACCAAAAGCATTAAGCAGTGATGCAAATAATTTTGGACAAGTTTAATTTAAGTTAGATTGCTTGCTTTGTATCGAAACAGACGTATGGACTGCGGGTTTGATGCACTCTGTTCTATTGCTTTTGTTTCTTTCCTGGTTTAAGAATGTCTTTGTGTTGGAACGTAACAAAGGACTTGATAACGTGTAACATACACACGGAACAGATGCAACAACCTTGTTTTGCCTTGCTTTTAAATCATGCGACTATTGTATTTCTTATTACAGGTATGTTGTTTGCCATGTTAAGTCCAGTGCTAGTCTAACGACGATACAACTTGATCATTTCTGTTTGTACCATCTGTCGAGCGGTAAAGGTTCTGAACTGAAACCTGAGATATGTGATGATTCTGTTCGACGCTATCATGTCCAGACACGATTGCCAAACCGCTGTAACGAATCAAAGCAACATTTCTTCTTACACCTACACTGACGTAACCTTAAAACATCCCTAAACTTAACATGGCAGAAGTTGTCACTTCTTTTTAATTACAAGCTGTTAAAATAGGCAAGCAACCCAAAAAGCACATGTCGTTTTTTTCTATCTACACCAGCGGTTCTTAACCTTTTTTGTCCACGCCCCCCTAAGGTGTTTGTTGGGCACTTCACGCCCCCCTAAAACAGGCCAAAAAACGACATATTTTTCGAACACATGCAGCAAAGGAACTACCAGAAGTTTCCGTTGCCTATGTTGTAAACCAGGGATCACCTAATTACGGCCCGGGGGCGTTAAAGATTGTGCAAACATTCATATTATACATTTCAGTAATAATTTTACCTGGTCTAACAGGATAACTAACAGGAAGGCATAACTATGTATTATCCAAAAGCAGTTTGTTACGTTACATACAAAAGCAAAGAATAATAATTGTGTGCGAACATTTGCCTTTTTAGTTCCTCGTGGTAGAATAAACGTGCATTAGTTGGTATTTGACACTTCTATAGTTTTCATAATTTTACAATTAAACAGCGGCACAATCTGAATACAAATAAGATCGTGGGAAGACATGAACCCTTTGCGGACCAGTCAAAATCGCCTCGCGTGTGCCAGTTTGGGGCTGCGTCAGGGCTTGTAACCCATGCGACTCTCGAGCGTGATTGTTAAAATGATCCGGCCTGCAGTTAAAAAAATTGGCGACCCCTGTTCTAAACTGACAAACTAAAAACTTTGCCACGTATGTCATTATTCAAAATTTGTGTTACGCCAGGTATTGCAATATTCGTTTCTTTTTAAAAACGTTTGTGCTCGCAAACAAGTCCCTACATTTGCAAAATTAATTTTAGGAGGAGGTGAGTCCAAAGTTAAATAAATTTGTTTGTTTAAGTTTTGGCTCACGCCCCCCCTGGAAATGTCTCTCGCCCCCCTAGGGGGGCGTGCCCCCCTGGTTAAGAACCACTGATCTACACTTAAAGAGCAAAGCAGCAATTATTTTTAAACTTAGGTCGCACCTGCCTTAACAAGCAGGCTAAAACGTACATACTTTGTGATTTGCTATAGGATAAGTTAAACATTTTTAATCTTAGTTTTTGCTAGGATTTAGCAACATTTTTAATCTTAGTTAAATTAGATCAGCACCTGGTATACCAAGCATGCTTGAGGTGTGATTTTCTGGTGTAATTTAATTGATTTTAAACGTTAGTTTATAAAGCATAATGCGCCGTTACTTTTTTACTAATATAACAATCGCAAACAACAGCCATGGCGAACAACGTGCAGGTAATGAAAAACAAACAGTCAACAGACAACCACTGCACCGGGGCGTTTTTTGCAGGATAAGTCATGCTTCGTCAAGTGTGAAATAAAAAGGCCCTTCGAAGCCAATGTTCTCGGGACCACATAGAACGTTGTACAAGTAGGGTTGATTTTAGAGTGCTAAGAAAAGGGACGAAGGCGTCGGCGAAGCAACGTTAGAACTTGACAGTTGGAAATTCGTTCAAATGAACAATGGGGGGAAATAGAGTAGAATGATTTAAAGCAAGTTAAAGTGTTTCTTATGTCTGTGTGTATGTTACACACAACCGAGTCCTTCCTAGAAGCTCGTTTCAACAGAAGACAATCGTAAATCAGGAACAAAACAACAGCAATAGAACAGAGTGCAGCAAACCCGCAATCCATATGTCTCTTTCGATACAAAGCAAGCAATAGAATACAAACTTAAAAATATCAAAAATGCTTGCAGTACTGCTCAATGCTATTGGTTAATTCAGCTGTGAATATACAATGGATGAAAAAAGTGGTAAAATTGACAACGAAAGCATGGAAAGTATAAATCCCGTCAACATAAAACAGAAAACAGTAGTCGAAATGGTAAATATAATTTCTGTGTCCTTTGTTTGTGAGATAACTTTGCAACTTCGGTTAATTTATTTCCGTTGCAAACGTTTTTTGACCTTTGCAACCCTATCTTTTTGTCATTTAAAGATAGTAAGGATCTCTCTGTTTTGGTAAAGGTGCTCTATATATCCCATTTTAGGCTATGCAGACGTTCAAGCAACTGTACATTATACTGATGCTTGTTTGGTTGAACGTTTACATTGCCCAATACGGAATATGCATGGACTAGGCTGCGATGATCAGCTCTACCTAACAAAGATTTCCATACTGTCTTAAAATTATATAATGATAGAGTTGCCAAGCTCAAAGAGTATAATGTACAAATTGTTCAGTATTTCGACATTTCCAAATCTATTGGTGATCAAATACTGTCTACATTTGAGAATCTGGTTGAAGGCAAAGACTGGGTGTACGGCTCTATATTTCGATTTTATGTTGGAAGTGCGTCATCCACTCAACCAGTGTTTATCATTTGGCCTCATTATCGTGCAAGCACGCAACCAGGAAACGCACTGATAGAATTTCCGTAAGGCAATAGTTTAAAGTAATCTTCCTATTAAATATCTTGTAAATTGTACAAATACGCCATTTGGGTTAAAAAATCTATTTTGTTGAAGATAGAAATTTAAATTTTTTTTTTCTACTTTAAGTACAACCTAGAATCTCAAAACATTCATACACTTTTTTCTACTATCGTAATCACAGGTTTCGTTCGGGATGGAAGAAATATTTACAACCGTGTCTTGTGACTGGTTTTAAGTCAATCTACGACAAAGTGATGGAAAACATGTTTCATTTCTGCCAAAACCAATTCGATCAAAAAGAAATTGCATGCTTTGTTTTACTCCAGTTCGAAATAGCTCGCAGAGTACCCGGTGATCCTGATTACATTCCTAGCAGATACGAAATTGAAGATGGAATTCATATTGCACTGGATTTGGACACGAGAGATGATTATTTTACGATGACCGATATGTTTCAGGGCAAAAAAGATATCAAGCATACGAAAGGTAGACATAAAGATTTTTTTGTTACATGTAAAACAACCCTTAACGTTTAGGCTGGAAAACCGGGAAAATGAAAACCTAGTTGAAACTTTTGGATATCAACCGGCTACTCAAGTAAAACAAAAAAATCACATTTAAAAAAGGGTTATTTGCGGATTTATTGTTTTAAAATTTTCACAGAGGTTCGACATATCGCTCTGGACCGGAAATAGCGTATTGGAAAGGTTTGAAGAACTTGTAAACAACTTAGAGATGTGGAAGAAAGGAAATAGATTTGATTGTTATGTCTACCTCACTGCATTCCAAATGCCTTTTACGTTCAACATTTACCCAAACCCCAAACTCTACAAACCAAAAAATGGATTTGTTTACTTCGGGTAAGTGTATTTTTCACAAATGCTACTTTATGTTTACAAGGCAACAAATTAAATTCATTTCATGACAGCCTGAACAATATTTACCTTGCATAGAAAACTTTTGTCAAATCAGAAGCAATTTTGTTCAATATTTCACATTTATTATTTGAAAGTTGCTATATGACTGTCATTAAATTGTTGTTCTTTAAAGGCATCTTTTCAATTGGGCAGACCAGCACTCCTATCTTCAACATGGTTTTGCGAGGGTTTATCACAGTTTGTTAAATGGCTTAATTGAGTACATACCACCATTGGAACAATTTGATTGTTTTGTTCAACTCCAATTCGAAATAGCTCGCAGCGGAAACTGGACATCTGACAAAATTCCAACTAAAAACGAAATTATAAATGGAATCCGCATTGCTCTAAGCTTTGACACAGCTGACGTATATGAAACTATGACAGACATGTTTCACGGTGGATCCAGAAAAACGGCATACGAAAAGTAGTTCCCTTTAATCACATTACAATTGAAGTGCAATAGACAATACATGTTTGACCTCATCTTTCATTTTTCAGGCTTGTCGAATTGGAAACGAACATCGCAATGGGAAATTTGTCACTGCAGTGATCCTCAGCATCATATTATCTTCCAGAACCACCTTTCTCACACCCTGACCTTCGAAGGATCTGGATCAATTGATGATTCTTTCTATTGCCGACAACGATAACAAAACATTTTTATGGGACAAAAATTGAAGTAGCCTATTTTTGCTCGTTGTCATGTTTTTTTTTATCGTTTTAAATCCATTTAAAATAAACATGAACTTCTTTAAAGCGTTTGTTTGTTAAAGCTGTAAAACGTTTAGACTCGTGTTAAATGTTCACTAAATTTTGCTTTCAAAACGGTCCGCAAACAAAAAAGGTTGCCTACCCCTGCTCTAATTTGGCCAATACGAATGTGTAATATCTGCCCGTTGGCGCCGATAAGCCTTAAGTCTTACGAGAATAAAAAATGGCTTGTTTAATTACAATTTTAAGTCTCCGTCTTTCAAAAACATGTTTTAGACTTTCATTCTTCTTTCTTACGACCGTATGCAAGGACTGCTACAAAAATGTTTCAAGGCATTTATCCCGAAAACGTATCGGTAACGAACTTCTCACGGACCGATTCATATAACGTCACGTGAACACGCCCCGGTAATAAGCGCGGAACGTCGTACGACCTGAGAATCGATTCGAGCTTCCTAAAGGCCCCCAACAAGCTGTACTTACAGATAACATTTTTGCAGATCTTAGAGAGCGAACACATCGAAAGCAAAACAAAGAAGAGGATAGACGACGATAGGAAACGCGTTTCGATTCTCCCTTCGTGTATATTCAAATTCTATGATATTTGTCTTTTTTTCCTTTCTTGCGCGCTGGATGTGCAAAAGTCAGAACGATACGCTGATAAATTTCAGAGTGTAGCTGCCGCGTTGAATGAAACAAAGCAAAGATTTAAAAACAGGAACCGAATTTTCTAACCGTCTTTCGAAAGTTGTGTAGCGATACGAGGCACTTTAAAATAGAATGACACAGCACAGAAATTCGCTGCATAAGACGAGAGTGAAAGAAAGAAGGCATTCTGACGGGATTGCTGTAGATATGCATGGGTCAAATGTTTTGAATCGTATCACTAAAACCCATCTTCGTATCAAAATCGTATCACTAAAACCCATTCCCAGAGTCTTACGGGCCAATAACACTAACTAAAAGTGGATACGTAAGTTATACGACATATTTCGTTGCGTTGTTTTTGGAAGCTATTGTTTGTTACTTAATCAGTGGTCGCGGTTTTAACGACAATGACACCGTGCTGGTGGGCAGTAATGTTAGTAATTCTTCATGCGTACTACACACGGACTTAATTTTATTAAAAACGTCTTCTATTTGCATACTTTTGTTTAATTTTTTTATTGGAGACGACAATATAACCCGTTTATCGGACGGTCGTCACTTGTCGAGGCGGGGAGGGGCCTCTACACATAAAAAGAAAAAAGAGCTTATGAAATACACTAGAATAAACCTTTGCACAAACTACATACACAAGTTTTCTGGCAGTTCACTGTTTTATGTTTTTAATTAGAAACGACTATGTTTTAATTAACCTAATACAAATAGAACGATAGGTTTGTTGATCAAAACGAATTATTTGCTGTGCAACCCGTTGAACGAAATGCTTGTTCAATATTTTTCGATTATAAGTCGTGCACTCGTATCTTTCTCTTATCTTTCTCTCTCTTAGGTCTGTCTGTAAAATTGTTTCATTCGCACAAACTTCTTTTCCATGAGCTTTCCATCTTTGGACTAAAAAACTGTTATGTTTGGGCCGAGATCGGATCTAAAATTGTACCCCGCTTACAACTATGGGTAAATGGGCGTTTGCCAACTATAAGTTTTTGTTACATTTTTTTTAATATACTTCCAACATATTGGTGTCCTTCGTTGTTTTGTCGTTTGATTGATATCATGTAAAAAAATTGTATCCCGTGAAGTTCGTCACGCTATGAATTTCTATTTACAACCTATGTAAGTGGCCCGGTTTCTGAATCAAGGACTTATGTCGTCTTGCAAACGGCGTTACTTTTTGGCAACTGTAATGCAAGTTAGTGGTTCGTTTTGTTTCTGCGCACTATTTTAGCAAGGGTCTAAAATATCACTTTGACAAATCAACACGAACACGATTATATTTTATTATATTTCGGGTTTAACGCCACATATAAACTAGGTTTTGCTACAAAATACGTTTGAATGAAGTGCTGCATGTTAATCTTGGAGAAATTCCGGTTGTAGTGAGAAGTATTTTGCGTTGATTGTTTAGTTTAGAACAGGGGTTCTTAAACTGGGGGGC
>QLIY01002277.1:0-20815 GCA_003260075.1 Phallusia mammillata | reverse complement strand
CCTAATACATTTGTTCTCCATTTTTTTTCTTTCATTTTTGGCCTTAACGCTGAGACAGTGAGGCTTCTTTCTCGAGCAATATAGAACTTCTGAGACGCGGCACATTATTTGTAATTATTTTTATTGAAAAGATTGCTTGAACATGAAACTATTTCAAAATTTGCTGCAGTCTACTTAGGGTGGTATTTTCAACGAAAGCCAGGGGCGGCAGCATATGCTCCTACGCCACTGCAGGCAAGGTTGAATCTGTGTCAGTTATCTAACTAAGTTTAATGAGTTGGGTACCCTAAACAGAATGTAGACCTGTAATTAATAATAGACAGGTTTAGTCGTGCGATATCTTGTACAGGTAAACGGGCAACTGAAAATAAAAACTATGTTGTACTTTCAGATTACGAACAGAAGCAAAAGTCACTAAACAAGTTGTACTTGGAAATTGACAGTTAAACTTTGATATCGGTGTATTGCTGTATGTTTTTCATCCAATTGTTCCACCTGGTACGAAATCAGCTCTGCGTTTACCCTTAAGCATTAGTGTGTCAAACTACTAGTCTAGTGGGAAAGGAAACAAAAATAAGCAGAGGAAGAAACATCAACTTTTGTAGCATGCCTAAGGTGCTCCCACAGCAGCTTGATTAGGCAAAAGTTTTGGTAGGCTTTGAAAACAGGTTAGCAGACCAGTCTAGTGCAAAGCCTTGCAGTGTCGCATCTACAGTATTTAGTGTTGAAACGCCAAGATGACATTTGGTGGTTTGAATTGATATGTTGGCTGTTTTGATGTCTCGTGTAATACCATTTCACCCATTGCATTTCGGGTGCTGGCATAGGGGTTTTTAAGTTTGTGTTGTATTACATTATGAAGACCTTATTGCAGAATCCATCAGTGGCAAATTTAACCGTTGTGCTGGCACTGGACTAGTTACTTGTTGACTTGTTAAACGCTGCGCTTCAGATGCAAAAATGCAGCACAAACTACACCAACTGTTGTAGTAACAGGAAGAACAGGTATTGCGGTCACACACCTAGACATGTCTTAACCATTTTTTTGTAATTGGCCATTCGTTTTACTGAATACATTCGTTGTTCACAAAAAAGCCAGTTCAGATTTGCAATTGGATGTTTATTTTTATTGGTTGTTCATTGTACATCATTTACGTATTTAGGCTATACTTATCATGGGGTCGCGTAGAAATTTCTTTTCAAAAATGGGGTCGCATAGCAAGAAAGNTCACAAGTTTGGGAAATCTTTATTTCCAGGCTGAAATCAGTTGACAATCTTTTAAAAAACAAATATATTTCGCTAAAAAAGCATCTTCAGTGTCTACAGAAAGCAATAAAAGGGATTAAAATTAGAAAAAGCCGTTTCTTATCTTCCATTGTATTGCGTGTTCACAGTGCCCCCCCCCCGTCAACTGATTTCAGCCTGGAAATAAAGATTTCCCAAACTTGTGACTTCAGATTTGCAATTGGATGTTTATTTTTATTGGTCGTTTATTGTACATCATTTACGTATTTAGGCTATATACTTATCATGGGGTCGCGTAGAAATTTCTTTTCAAAAATGGGGTCGCATAGCAAGAAAGTTTGAGAAGTCCTGCGCTAAGATGTATCACCACAATGCGCCTTTATGACGTCACACACAGTCCTTACCAAAGCTAACTTAGGCGACAGTAGGTCACGTTCACGTGAAGATGCAGAAAAGAATGAGCGCGCCTTCCCCTTGCAATCGTCGCAGCACCAGCATATGCTCCACTGAAATCAGGAACGAAAAGAAGTGAACCACGTTGCGTTATCACATAAAACTGGCAGTTAACTGTTACGTTGTAGTGAGGAAAAGTGTGAATCAATATTTGAAAAACTGGCAATTAGATTTGGCACATCTTTAGTTAAACCTTTCCTTTTGCCGTTTGTCGCACCTTTAAAAGGTTGTTGCATTGCAACAGTAAAGTTTTGTGTGTGTTTATTTAGAGCTTTTTTACAATTGGAAGTGTTGCGTGTATCAAAGTATGGCCAGTTCTAGTCAGAACTTCAGACTCAATAATGAATAGGTGCGTGTATTTCCAAACGCAGACTTTACTGAACTTCCTGAAGAGCAATAGAAACCCATGTGCAAGATTTAAGTTTGATTTAACAAGGGTTGTATGAAACAACGTGGAATTTGGGGTTCGACTAATTAGCCTTACTGGCCTGCATTCTGCAACAGTATTTCACAAGATTTAAATTGAGGCAGATTGGGCTGACTTCTCCGAATTGTTTGAAATAACCTGATTATTAAGGTTATGGAGGGCATGACGCCATGGTTATTGAAAAATGCCGCCCTGTGTAAATTGTAAACAAAAGAGTTCAAGAAGGCACGAGTTTCGATTATACATGGTTTAACTTTTGTTAATGTCAATGGGGCAGTTATGGGTCGAAATTTCCCCCCCCCCCCGAAGGCACGAGTTTCGATTATACATGGTTTAACTTTTGTTAATGTCAACTGGAAATACCTGACTACGCAGAGTGTCAACAGAAAAGGCCTCAGATAATTATGCCCCCCCCCCCCCCCCCCCCCCCCCCCCCCCCCCCCCCCCCCGCGGGCCACACTCCGGCCCGCCAAGCTATTTAGTGTGGCCCCCACCAACACACTGATTGAGACAAAAATGCAATTCTTCTGAGAATTTAGCACAATTTTTCACTAGTTTTTGGTAAATCTCCTAAGTTGCTATACTATACGTAACAAATATAAGCTAAATCGGCGTTTTCTCACCGGTGGATCATACAGCAAGTGGCCTACTGCACCGAATGTGACGTAACAATGCCCTTTGTCTAGTAAACAATTGTTTTGTGCGAAAGCCAGTGTTGCGCTGAAAATCTGTATGTTGTAGAAAATTTATTGATTCATTTGGACGAATTTTGAATTTATTGTTCACATAAAAAAAGCTATGTGGCCCTCGCTTGAGGTCCGGAATTGGTTATACGACCCACCGACGAAAACTGTTGCACACCCCTGCTATAACCGTTGATTTGTCAAGGCCTGACTTTCGTGGTTGTCGATTTGTAGAAGCGCTGACTACGTAAGCAGCAGTTCTTAAACTGGTGTCGTGGTCTCTGAGTGGTCCATAAAGCAATTTCGCGAGGAACGCCAAGACATCATGGTCTTTTCACAATTTTGTTTGTTGTTTGATCGTGCTACAGAATAAGCGTAAATTAAAGTAGAACTGAAGAGCACAGTATACTGCTCAAAATACTCNTGTGCAAGTAGAAACATGGCTCATTACAAGCCGATACTGGATTGATATAAGCCATGTTCAAAAGATTTTCAAAATGGCTCATTCCAGTGTAGGATTTGCTCTCTGTAAAAAGTTCATGCTGATATTGTGCCCTGTACCACTTAGAAATCGTTTCATGTATGACAATGCTTTGATGAAGTGGATTTACTTCCCTGTCTCAGAGTCGAAGGTTACCCCTAATCTTTGCAACTTGCTGTATTATTCCTTTGTGTGTATAAACTGAAAAATAGATTGTCTATTCAGAAATATCCCAAGTCCAAATGTATACCACAAGTGGTACTTTTTTTCCTCACTTAAAACAAGTTTTGCATGTTTCCACAGTTAGTTGGGAAATTAGATTTATTTGTTTTAGTTACTGTATTTTAAGCATATATTGCAGATCCAAATTTTTCTGTTTGGCTCACCTAACCTAACAGCCTCAAGATGTTCACATTCTAGACAGGTTGACTGTGCCTGCTGACTTTCTTAAGTCAATGCAGGTTGGATTGCTGCAAAAAGGATCAAACTTTTTTCAATGCTCTTTTAGACATAGAGCTACAAGCCTACTTTTTGTTTTCGCAAATGCAAAATTCCATTTTCGTTGTCCACACAAATACTGGGATGTTGTATTTTGGTAGTATCATGATGAACCCCACATAACTTTTTGGGCAATTTTGACATGTACATTTCTCCTTTNGCGTATAGCATCGGTAGGCAAAGCCGGACTTTAGTGATTGTCGTTTGAGAACGGCATTCGGGTATAGTCAGGCTTTTAGTTAAACTTTGCAAATTGTTGCCTTTGCTTTTAACCGACTTTAGTGACAGAAACAGTTTCCAACATTTGATTTGCAGTATTCCGGTACAGATCGTAAAATATGTACAAACGAATAAAAACATGGAGAAAATTTTGTGTTTTTTCATTCATTGGGGCCGGATTTATCACTGTGCTACTTTACTGGAGCTACAACCATGCTCAAACGGTTTACTCAAAATCATTGCAAATTGATTTATCAACAAAACGCCCGAATACGTATCTACAATACAACACAAGCAGCAAAAGTTTTTTACCCACTCCCAAGAAGGAAGAAAATGTATATTTTGGGACAAGATATTGGAGACCTTATTATCCAGAAGTAGCCTCCTATTTGTCAGCCATAGAAAATGGACGAGTACAGTGGCCAATACATGTTTCACAAACCACATCGGCAAAATTTTCTTTGGTCCGAGTTCAACCAGCAAATTTTGGTAACAAATACAAAGTGGGCGATCTTCTCGAAGCGATTGTTCGAGCTAAAAATGGCCAACCAAAAACTCACGGAGGAGACCATTTTCATGTTCGGTATGTAAAATGTGGTTATTTGCCTTGTTATTATGAGTCCCCTTGAAAAACATTGGTCCGATTTAGATGAAAATTTGACAGTTTATGGAATACACTATTCTGAGGTGTCGATCGGGTGTTTAACTTTGTATCCACACCATTAACCCCATTACCCCTAAAAAGCGTGAAAATTGGATGAAATTTTGACAGTATGTAGAATATGCCATTTTAAGGTGTAGATTTTTTTACCCTGTAGCCCCACCACTTACCCCACTGACACCAAAAATTGGTGAATTTTACATACAATGGCAAGATTTATTGAGTTATGGATAGTTTTATAGAATGATTATTAGGCAGAGTATTTATTGCCGTGTTGCAACTTATAGTTCCAAACTTGCTGATGGTTATCTCTGAATTGGCATTATTTACAACTTTGCATGTGTGAGGACCCATAAGTTTCTGCTTGCAGAAACAAGAAAATGTTTAACAAAAACTTTGGCTTATATGGGATTATATAATAAGTATGGGAAATATACAAAAACAGTATGAGAAATATTTTTCAAAATTGATTGTAGTGTTTGTGCTAAGCCAGTGTTTCCCAACCTATGGATCGCGACCCAAAGTTATGGGTCTCTGGTTTTTATGACAATAAGAGCATTAACTTATTGACTTCGTTCCGTAGCGTTATCGGTTTCAAAAAAGGTTGTAAAAGTTATAGCCCAATGATGATTTCATGGCAACTTCAAGTCATAATGGTCAATTCTGTTTGTGACTTCAAAAATTATGTGTTAGCTCACTGTTGAGCATTGTTTAGCTGATAATGCTTTGAACCAGCTCTCTAAACTTCGGGGTAAACGGAAATGTGTGGCCGAAAACACAAATAATATTTGTTTGATTTTTTGATTATCCACACTGGAGCTGTAATTTTCGAAAAGCTTTCCTCATTGGCAGACTAACATACAACCAAAATAACAAGAATGCAGGTCCATGGGTCGCGAGAAACCACAAAACAAAATTTTGGGAAGTATTTGGGGCACGTCACAAAAAAATGGGTCGCGTCACACTCTATGTTTCACGTTTTACTTTAGCTTAAGATTTAATTTAGCACCTTTTGCAGATTGATTGGTGTTGGTGAAAATGGACGACCCAATGGAAATGCTTTGGCCCCTGATGTACAAGACTTCGGCAATGGGTCGTACAGTATCATTGCGCCATTGCTGTGGGCAGGAGAGACACAACTGATCATCGAACTCGTGCATTCAAGCGAAGCTGTTTGGACCTTGCTAAGTAAAACAAGTGGATTTGTTGGTCGGGGAGTTGTTTTCTTTGGAACTTATGTAAATGGGGACAAACAGGAATGTAACGTGGGACTAAAGGGGGGGGGGTTTCACGTTTTACTTTAGCTTAAGATTTAATTTAGCACCTTTTGCAGATTGATTGGTGTTGGTGAAAATGGACGACCCAATGGAAATGCTTTGGCCCCTGATGTACAAGACTTCGGCAATGGGTCGTACAGTATCATTGCGCCATTGCTGTGGGCAGGAGAGACACAACTGATCATCGAACTCGTGCATTCAAGCGAAGCTGTTTGGACCTTGCTAAGTAAAACAAGTGGATTTGTTGGTCGGGGAGTTGTTTTCTATGGAACTTATGTAAATGGGGACAAACAGGAATGTAACGTGGGACTAAAGATCAGGTCAGTTTCTAGTAATCTTGACAAATAAAAAAATCAGTGTTTGGAACGGAACACAACTAAACTTTACAGACAAATTTTGGGCGAATACCGGAAAAAATCATAAATCTAAACAATATTTTTCAAAAATGAACTTATTTTAGTCTGTTGTTTTAGATTTTAACGTGAAAGAGTTGCTTGAAATTACGCGTCATCGTCACGCAACAGTAGCAAACCAACAGTAGCAAACCGGATTCGGTTAATTCTGATCTTTGCCTAATTTAGACAAAACTTCAGGCGCAAATGATTTGTAACATGGTAAGGCTTTAACTAATCGACATCGGGTAATTTTATTGGTCCAAACGGGTCCGGATTAACCCAGGTTTGCTGTGTATGTTTCAACGATGTTGGTCTGATGTATATTTTAAATAACAAATGATATGTGACGTAATAACCACCCAACAATAGTTGGTGCTTTGTTTAGGAGTTGTAAACAGCACAAAGGGCATTCTTAAGACCAAAATAGCGAAAAAAAAATTTGATAATCAATTCGATTACAGAGACCCTCTAAATCCACTGTGCAATTTTTCACGTCCCGACAAAGGCATAACATGGTTCTGCTACCGGGGGGGGGGGTGAAACGGAACGGAACTAAACTTTACAAACAAATTTTGGGCGAATACCGGAAAAAAACATCTAAAAAATATTTTTCAAAAATGAACTTATTTTAGTCTGTTGATTTAGATTTTAACGTGAAAGAGTTGCTTGAAACTACCCGTCATCGTCACGCAACAGTAGCAAACCTTGGTTAAACCGGATTCGGTTAATTCTGATCTTTGCCTAATTTAGACAAAACTTGAGGCGCAAATGATTTGTAACATGGTAAGGCTTTAACTAATCGACATCGGGTAATTTTATTGGTCCAAACGGGTCCGGATTAACCCAGGTTTGCTGTGTATGTTTCAACGATGTTGGTCTGATGTATATTTTAAATAACAAATGATATGTGACGTAATAACCACCCAACAATAGTTGGTGCTTTGTTTAGGAGTTGTAAACAGCACAAAGGCCATTCTTAAGACCAAAATAGCGAAAAAAAAATTTGATAATCAATTTGATTACAGAGACTCTCTAAATCCACCGTGCAATTTTTCACGTCCCGACAAAGGCATAACATGGTTCTGCTACCGACCCCATGACAAAAAATGCACCAAGCTGAAATGGATAGCAATTCGCAATGTTGAAGAACAGAGTCTGGTGGTCGGCAAGCAACCACTATTTACCAAAAATATTAATTGGAAAGCTGAAATAAATGGCTCCGGTGTAACGTTCAAAGTATGTACATCGGGGTTTGCGACACGAATGTTTGATAAATTGCCGCCATGCAACCGTTCATCTGGTGTTAGTGAATATGCTAACGTACCTGAATTAGGCAAAAACCCTGGACTGTATCTTGATGGTCGTTGGAGGTCGCTACAGTGCAACAACGTTGATACTGAAAACTTAAAACGAGCAGAGAAATGTTTCAAAAACAAAGTCATTTACTTAATTGGCGATTCTACACTTCGTCAATGGTATCTGGTCCTTTCCCAAATGCTGAAATTAAAAGAAAATGATAATGGCGACGAAACGGTTTGGCAACGCCCTCGTCATGGACGTAGGGAGTCGTTAAATCTCACTGTTCATTACTTTGGCCACGGGTCGCCATTACACGGTCTGGGTCCACCATCAAGTCGTCCATACGTGGTGGACACTTTATCTGACATAAAACCCACAAACAACGGAAAAAACCTTTACATTGTTATCAACCTAGCCTTGCATTTTTATCTAGTGGATACGGTAGTGTACATTAAACGACTAGAATCCATCAGAGATTCTATCAAAGGTCTTCTTGAAGCTTCCCCTGATATCACTGTAATAATACGTGGCTGCTTACGTCACAAAATTTCGAAAATCGCAGTGCCCAGCGAGTGGTTTAGCTTTCGTCTTTGCAAGATACTTCGTGGAACGTTTCGTCAACTTCCTAATGTTGGATTTGTTGACACTTGGTCTATGACTAGCGCTCATCCAGTTATGGATACTCACCCAGATGATCGGACAGTAGCACAACACATTGCGTTGTTTATGTCATATGTTTGTCAAGGTTAGTTACCAGTAACACGAATAAACATCAAAAAATGAGTACACGGTACATATGTAGTGGCTTATTAGTAGCTGACTGTTCTGGGTCGAAAAAGACGCAATCTGCCCAAAGCTACTGTTTTCAAATTTGCAGAAAAGAAAGTTTGACTATTAAAATATGTAATCAGTTACTTCAAAGAGCCGCGACAGAGACATTTAAGTATTTTAACTTGGTATGTGTGACGTATTCCAAACAATGACGTATGCCAAACCAGTAGCGTCCGACAAATATTATTACAATAATAAAAATGAAACAGTTTACATGGACCTACATGCAAAACAAAACCACTCCAAATGTATGTTAGGTACAATCAAGTCGTTACCGCACAAATAATGCTTAAAATAAAATGCGCCCACAGGTAATGATTTTCACGACTTGTAATAAAATTAAAACGCCAACGAAAAGATTTGATCAACATAGTGGAAATATAAGTAAGAAAACACATCAAATATCTGAATTTGATATTTCAAACTGCTCCAGATTACAACCCCAGGCTAAAACAAAGCATAAAAGAAAAATCTAAACTTAGGCCTACATAAAACAAGGACGGTTAACACACACGCTATTTTTAATGATTCTTATTTAGGGGTATTAGCATTTTTTCTTGGTGAATAAGAAGAGACAGTTCACACATGTTCGGGTTGTAGCTGCTGTCGCCTGGAAAGAAAACAAAAGTATGCGTCATGTCATCTTTACCAGAAACTTGAATACATATACTGTATGAGAACATTGTAGGTTGAAACGAAACCAAATCTTTCTGAAACTACCTGTCAAGATTTTTTGCATCCTCAATCGTTTGCGGTAGTTTTGCTTTTTTGTTTCCGGCAACAAGGTATACGAAAGTGCAGAAATGAAAACCGTTACTCCAATGCCAATAGACAGCGCTATTGCCTCAGCACTCTCGTCTAAGGCCGAAGGGCAGGAACTTGGCCGAATGGTCTGGAAATAAATAAAGAGTTTGCAAAGAATAAAAATAAATAAAAAGTTTGCTATGACTTATTATCTCTTGAATTGGGCTTAATTGCAGTTAAACAACTTTTTGTAACTTTCAAAATAGAATCTTACATACACAAAAACACGAATTTTATTAGCTTGGATGAAATATAGCCAAGCAAATTTCCCAACATTTTACTAAATTGGTGGATTTAAAGTCAACGATTTTCTTTTTACCTCATTTATACATTTTAACCAAATTAACAAAATATTTTTTAATAAGTGTGCTTGTTCGAAATACCAAGCTATTTTCTATTTACCAGCAATACGGTTGAATCAGTAGCGTCATTTATAAACCACAATCTGGTATGTAACATTCTTATATTCTTGAAATCTAAATTGCAAACAATCAAAATGAAAGAACAAGTTAATAATTCGCTTTTGCACAGAAATATTAAGTTGTATTTAATAGTGTTATTCATAAGTATGCTTACTTGTAGTAACGTCTCGAAAATCCCTTGATGACATTTTTACGCGGTTTCGAAGTTTAACATTTTGTTCAACAAAAATGTGTTTTTAAATAAACACAATATACATTGTGATTAAGGTCTTTAAGCACTTACACATCATTTAGCCCAGTGGTCGGCAATTGCCGGGCTGAATTGAAAGGTCAAAGCATGCAGAACGTTAAATTGTTTTAATCCTTACATTAATGCAGTGTAAAGATGGGCGCATAGGCATGCTGTTTAGGTAGCAACAATTTCGCTTCTTGTTGTTTAGGTGCAAAGTTTCAGTTAGCATTGCGAGGGCAATAATATATAAAATATATATGTTACATGGCAATTTTGTTCCATCCACAATAGTTTTGTGTCTTCGTCTCGCGCAAGGGTTTCTTCCATGTAAAACACTGGCAATTTGCAACAAATATGTAAATAAAGTAACAATAACAAGACCCAAGTAATTGCTTACTGATTACCTTTTTAGTTGCTATGGGGGGCGGCCGTTAGTTTGTCAACAGATTGTGGTAAATCGATATTTGCTGTTTCCGGTAACAGGAGGCATAAATGGCATGATGCTGTGATCAATCCTGAACTTATAAGCAAAGAAAATAGAGCAGTGGTTCTTAACCATGGTTCGATCGAACCCCAGGGGTTCGACAAAGCCGAATCAGGGGTTCGACGAAGGTCTTTTCGAAGTCTAATACAAATACTCGTTTTCATCAAACTTTAGGGTCTATAGTCGCTAAAAAAGGCATTTCTATTTGCCAAAGGCAGTGTTACACAACCTGCGGCCGTACGGCCCCATGCGGCCGCAGAGACGAGTTTGTGCGGTCGTGAATATGTTTGTTAAAATATATGTTCAGACGGCCGTGACGTTGTGGTACTAAAAAGAATATTACCCGCCTAATAACCATAAGCGTCACACTTTTTCTACACCTATTGTGTGCAAACAATGCGAATAAAACAGGCACCACAAGCATCACAATATAGATTATGACATCATAAACACTTAATCTGATCTCTACGCTGTGCAGCTTAATCTGTGCACCAAGCTAGAAATTAATCTGGGCTTTGGGGGCGCTATTAGATGGTATATATATGATATAAACCAAGTATTTCAAAACAAAAAGCAGGTACATGGCGGCCGTTGGTGAAATAAGAATCTGCGATGCGGCCGTCCTAGCAAAAAGGTTGTGCACTCCCGCACTAAGGTTTTATTTTCTGTTTTTACGTAACAAAGAGCACTGTGCGCGTTGTTCGTAAGCAGAAAAACAACGAAATTTTGTTGGCAGCAAAAACTTATTATATACTTAATCTTTTTCATGTCTGTGTACTGATGCTAAAAATACAATGCTTCATTTTTGTAAAAACTAAAAATTCCCGGAATTATAGCAATCCTGAAACAAGTTGCTTGTATTATTATATCAGAATTTAACAAAATGAAAAACAGTAAATGTTGCCACTGCGTTTGAACAAAAACTAATTATGACCCACCAAACAAAATGGGTTAAAAACCTAGGATGTAACCTTGGGGTTCGACCAAAGGCTGAAGAATATCGTAGGGGTTCGGCCGTTATAAAAAGGTTAAGAACCACTGAAATAGAGTATCGCCATTTTCATCTGTAAATGTTGCGTTCAGTTTTATTATAACAGAGATAAAGTTATGTTTTAATTGGGCGCACCGTATTTTTTTCCGAAACATTGTAACAAAACACAGGTATGAGGCTGTAAGCATTGTTGTAATACTTTAAAGTCTATAGAGGTGAACATTACGCCAAGTTTAACAAAAATGTATTGATTACGTTCAAACTATTGTCAAATAAATAAGGATCAATAATTACCTATTAAATAGAAAAGAAGCGAGCAAAAAATAGATCTTTTTATTACCAGTTGTAACAAAAGAAATTTGCATCATTTTGAGTTACTTTTGGTCTCGTTTTCAAACTTACTGGCATACACAATAAATGGTGCAATGACGCCCCCAATCCGGGCTCCGACATTGGCAAGAAAGACCACATTCTGCCTTGTTTTCGTGGGAAACAACTCTCCAGTATGCACAAACGCAACAGCCCAAGCCGTCGCGGTCATAAGCTTTCCTAGCATCGCAACTTTTTTTGCAGTACAAGTGATGCTGCCAATACAAAACTCATTCCAACCTGTTTTTCATGTTCGAGTTTGTTGCTGGGCAAATACATGGATACTGAGTTTGACTTTAAGGGCGACATGGTTGGTGGAGTTATTTCAAACTGTAGGTTGCTTTTTAAATCTAAATAAGTTGCACATACAAATGGTGGTGTGTACGGAAAAAGCTGGGGTATGGTGAGTTTTCTACCATCCCTGACTGGAAGAATTAATCGATTTCCACCAAAAATGTTACAAGCTGTTTGTTAAACTGTCGCTGAAAGCAGATGGTAATTTTCACATAATTTAACCTCATCATAATTTAATCTGAAACCGAGCAACAGCCGAATTGACCTGCCTAACTAGTTGTGACGAAACGTGGACTACGGCCCATGTGAAAAACTGTAGTCATGTTACTGAAAAGAATGTTTTAATGTAAAAAACTTTCTTAAGTAACTTTTTATTATAACCACGAATGCAATTTTTATGATAGTTAGGAAAACGCATGCGTGATTTTTAATATGGTGTCTCAAAACGTTTTTTATTTATTCCTATTTAATCATTTGCGGTTTCTTGCGATTTCAAATGAACGAATGTTTGCAAAGTTTAATAAAAAAATAAATTAGTCGTCATCTAAATACACAGCATCTAAATAAATACATGGTTAAATACATTACACTCAGCTGAAAAATTATCTGCCGAGATTTTTTGCTTCCTCAATCGTTTGCGGCAGTTTTGCTTTTGTTGTTTCAGGCAACGAGAGATACGAAAGTGCAGAAATGAAAACGACCACTGCGATGCCAATAGATGCCGCTAGTGCGTAGCCATTCTCATCTAAAACAATAAAAAACGCATTTGTTTAAAAAACCATGCGTTGCGTAAAAAACTAAAGTAAAAGAAACTTATTTTTTATCGTAGAAACTTGTTTTTACTTAAAACGCATCCAATAAACGAATAAACTTTCATTCAATCGCAGATTATTTTAACTTTAAATTATTTCATTTACTTGCGTATATGACGAATGGTGACATAATGCTTCCAACGCGAGACACGGCAGATGACAAAGCTAGCACAGAGGTTCGAATATTGGTGGGAAATAGCTCCTGAGTGAAGAGGAAGATTACACAATATGCCACTGCTACAGAGAGTTTTGCCAGCATTGTTGTGACCATTGCGAAGGTTCCATTCCCTATAAAAGCACATGCAAATTTCAAACAAAAAACACGTGACTTCAAGGAGATGTGACAACGTGAAGTAACAAGGTTAGTATTGATGACAAAATACCAAATTTAACGAAATTGATTTCCATTTATTTTTCAAAATGTGTGTAACTACTGATAATTTTAGACCAGTTTTTCTGTACAATTTAAAAAAACCTTTGACGTTCATGAGAGAACTAAAACTTGATTCTAAGCAAACTCACATTTTTCCAGGAATGGAATCGTGATTACTGCTATACTCGCAATGATCATAAAACCCATATAACACTTTCGTCTTCCCAGACGTGAGACAAGGAAATAAAATATAAATCCAGCCAAGACTTCTGTAAGGGAACCATAGAAAACGTTGAGATATCGATTTCCACTTAAAGTGTCGTTGTTTAAGGTGGTAACGTAGTACGTTAATGATGTAATGCACCTGTAAAAGAAAGTGCCACAGGCCATAATAATCATGCCAGCTTAGGCATTTAACAAGTGTAAATTAAAAGTTTTGGGCCCGTTTTTAAATCATTAGCCATCAGAATATCACATTTACCATGAAAATATGACCACTAATAGCCGGATGATCAAACTCCATTCCTTGCTAAGTTGCACAAATGTCGACCATATGGTGGAAGCTGAAGTTTTTTTCGATTGTTGTTTTTCGGGGGGGGGGCTGAAAATAGTCACTCAAAAACCTGACAACGTAACATATTATGAGAATTAAGGTTATAAACTAAACGCCGAGGCACCAAAGTAGCCTACGTCTCCTTTCCGTCTCTTTTAAAAAAAGATTCTGTCTTTTCCTCGTTCATTATAGGACGACGTCAGTGCAATGACCTACGGACATTCAAATAATCGTTCAGATCAGAAACAAAACGTTTGTCAGTTTAAAAATAGTTCTGCAAACATTGGTAAGAAGCAGATTATATTATTATGTTGATTTAGTTTTTGCTGACAAAGTCATTTATTTCCACGCCTGCAGGTATTTTATACCTTCTTACACTACGTATCCGCTCTGCTTCTTTTTGTTATTATAACCACATAATAATGGCAAAAGTGTTTGGCAAAAGGGTCTAACTCTGAACGGCGAGCATGCTGCTTTCTACTTTTTTTATTTTGTTATATTTCTTATTAACGTCAGTTAATTTTGCATTATTGTATCTGAACAGAATTTTTTGTTTTATTTGTCGAGATTGACAATACTTTATTCGCTTTATATATTGTTGCCGATACGCATTCGTGAACTACATATTATCCTTCTACACTTACAGTAAGTCTTAGTTTGCATTTTGGCTTTAGCGACTCACAGCAGCAGCAACAATGATACTGAGACGCTAGTTCGATGTGATTCGTTTCGATTTGAAGGTGATGTCGACACCGTGATTTCGAAGGTAAAAAAGTTAATAAAGGAGAAGATGCATTTGTATAATAATAGTAAATCTCTAATTCCTCTTGTAAGGGTCTTTTTTTAAGAATCAAATATTTTTGAACAACGCAGTTTCAACTTGTATGCGACAAGGCGTGGATAAAGCCGATGATGACTTCAATGTACTTGGGAGGAAAAATGTTTGGAGGCATTTTTGGTGGATATGTTTCCGACAGGTATCAAATACACATACACAAGAACAATGTTATGCCGAGTGTAAAACCTGCAGCAAAATATATCATTTGACTATACTGACTATAGTGAAAAAATAAACATATCAGAACTCGTTGCAGAAAATATTCAAAGCACTTTTTTTGTGAATTACCGCATTATGTAATGTCACGTTTGCAAATAATAACTTTTGTTCCAAACTTAGAGGCGGTTTTGATGCATTGTCGGTTACCGGCAACAAAACAAGCTTAACAGTTGTAAAATTGTTGTTACGCAACCGATTATTGTCATAGAAAATACAAAAGGCTGCAAAACACAGTTGTGCTATTTCCACAAAAGCACCTAAACTAGTTTTTAGGCGACTCAAACTTTAGAAAAATCTGCTGTAAAGTTTGATTCACTGAAATTAAACAACTGATTACTAACTGTTTTCTAGGTTTGGGCGTCGTGGGGGGGGGGGGGAATGTAGATAAATCCAATAAGTCCACTAAACACAAGAAACCATCTCCAGCTTGTAAATAAGTAATTTAATAGGGAAAGAATCACATAACCGATAGCGAAGCCCATTTCGCAACAGAAGTAATTCAAACCTCTTTTTTCGTAGGTTACGATTTCAGAACCTGCAAAGTATTTTGTTAAAGAATTATTCAAAATATAATCTAATGTAGCTCAAGCTTTGCAAACTTTAGTTTTTTAACTTATCTTCAATCATCTTAGGTCCTAAAAACAAAAATATAATCAAAGTATCTAATCACCAATAACAGCCGTAATTTCGAAGTTGGCGAAAGCGGTCATTCCGGAAAAGAATAGAATTGTAGCGTACACAGGAATGTTAGGTGAAAAACTTGTAATAAACGAAGTTATAAACTGCATCGCTGTGAAGAATAGAAAACCGAAACGACGCCCAAACCTAGAAAACAGTTAGTAATCAGTTGTTTAATTTCATTGAATAAACCTTTACAGCAGATTTTCATAAAGTTTGAGTCGCCTAAAAACTAGTTTAGGTGCTTTTGTGGAAATAACACGACTGCGTTTTGTAGCCTTTTGTATTTTCTATGACAATAATCGGTTGCGTAACAACAATTTTACAACTGTTAAGCTTGTTTTGTTGCCGGTAACCGACAATGCATCAAAACCGCCTCTAAGTTTGGAACAAAAGTTATTATTTGGACAAACGTGACATTACAGAATGCGGAAATTCACAAAAAAAAGTGCTTTGAATATTTTCTGGTGCATGTTTTAATATGTGTTTGTTTATTTCAGTGTAGTGAAATGATATATTTTGCAGCACGTTTGAGGCTGGTCATAACATTGTTCATGTGTATGTGTATTTGATACAGACCTGTCGGAAACATATCCACCAAAATGCCTCCAAAATTTTTCCTCCCAAGTACATTGAAGTCATCATCGGCTTTATTCACCCCTTGTCGCATACAAGTTGAAACTGCGTTGTTCAAAAACATTTGATTCTCAAAAAAATTACCCTTGCCAGATGAATTATAGATTTACTATTTTGATATAAATGCATCTTCTCATTTATTAACTTTTTTACCTCTGAAACTACGGTGTTGACATCGCCTTCAAATCGAAACGAATCACATCGAACTAGCGGCTCAGTATCATTGTTGTTGCTGCTGTGAGTCGCTAAAGCGAAAGGCAAACTAAGACTTACTGTAAAAGAGTGGTTCTCAACGTCTTTTCTTTCGTGGCCCACTTTCATTGCAAAAAAATTCTGTGGTCCAGTAAATTCATTCCTTCTCAATTCCTCCCCAAGCCATTATTCTTGTAAAATTTAGTGTATTGACACAAATGAAAGTAAATTCGTGAAAAATTAAAGCTTTCTATTTGGTTGGTCTGTTTGGTTCTATTTGGCCCAATCAAAATGCTTCCATGGCTCACCAGTGGGCCATTGGTTGAGAACCACTGCTGCAGACGAATAACATGTAAGCTTAGTTCACGAATGCGTGCCGGTAACAATATATAAAGCGAATGTATTGTCAATCTCGACAAATAAAACAAAAAGATACGTACAGATACAATAATGCAAAATTAACTGACGTTAATAAGAAATATAACGCAATAAAAAAGTAGAAAGCGACATGCTTGCCGTTTAGAGTTAGACCCTGTTGCCAAACACTTTTGCCATTATTATGTGGTTATAATAACAAAAAGAAGCAGAGCAGTTACGTAGTGTAAGAAGGTATAAAATACCTGTTTGTGTGGAAATAAATAACTTTGTCAGCAAAAACTAAATCGACATAATAATATAATCTGCTTCTTACCAATGTTTGCAGAACTATTTTTAAACTGACAAACGTTTTGTTTCTGATCTGAACGATTATTTGAATGTTCGTTGGTCATTGCACTGACGTCGTCCTATAATGAACGAGGAAAAGACGAGGAAAAGAGAATCTTTTTAAAAAGAGACGGAAAGGAAACGTAGGCTACTTTGGTGCCTCGGCGTTTAGTTTATAACCTCAATTCTCTTAATATGCTACGTTGTCAGGTTTTTGAGTGACTATTTTCAATTTTTACTAGAGATGCACCGAATATTCGGTTTGCCGAATTTATTCGGCGGGGGGGGGGCTCGGTTTCGACCGATTTTCTTGCGATTGGGCTGAAACCGAATCTTTTGCGAACACAAAATTAAAGCGTTAAACGTGTCTTTCTGCTTAGTAAGATGCCATGCAATCTTTCAAAATACACCATTAGGATAAATCGCGTCACTTTTTATATTTTTCAATACATTGTCTTTTTTTTTCACTGTCGACAAAAAATCAGTGATTCATTGGCAGGTTGCCAATCATGCTTATGGGAATTTCAAATCTCACAGAACTGAAATGGGGACGATACATTACTATTCTACACTAATTGCACGAGAGATAACCATTTTTCATGTCAAATGCGTAGCGCAAGGGTCGGCAACCCCTGGCAGGCATGCCAAAGTTGGCACGCGAGGTGGTTTTTCATGTCACGCCAAACGGTTTGCGTGTTTATATTGAAGTAACAATTTAACCTGTTACACTGCTTGTTTATAGTTTGTGTCATGCCATTGTCTTAAAATTTACCCTTACATGCACAAAACACTCTGCTTTCTCTTTATTACTGATATCTGCTGGCACGAACCACTATTATTTAGAAAAACGTTGGCACGCGAGGTCATTAACACATGGAAATAACAAGTAAATTGGCACGCGTCACCTAAAAGGTTGCCGACCCCTTGCGTAGCGTAAGACTTCGCGTGACGTCATAAAACATTAGGTTGATTCGAGCGAGTTTATTCGACAAAACCGATTCGGTTTCGGCCGAACCGATATTTAGCCGACATCACTATAGTTTTCACCATCTCCTATTATGCGGCATAACTTAATGTTTCCATATTTAAATTTGCTTAACTTGAGTTGAAATGCGCGCGGTTTGTAATTAATCTCTCCCTTCACAATTTCACACTTAGCAGTTAATTAACACATGTAAGAAAAGTGATTACTCCAATTCAGATCATATAAAATAAGTTTTTTGATTCTCAATACAAACGTAATTTCAATTAAATAAAATTACAGACAAAATTTCCCCGGATAACTGCTGTTATCATGTTTCGTTTCCTATTGCCCTATACTACTGTCTTGCTTCGAGAAATTATCCATCAACAGTCTGCTGCGACAACATCAGTACCAAAAGAGCTTTCACTGAAGGTTTGGCGTTATAAACGTGTACTTAACAATACTAGATTCGTTTCAAAACCCAGAAAAGAATAGAGATTTCGTGACGCTACTTTCGGAAACCCACCTGCCTTTACTATTTGTAACTATTGTCACTTTCGCCAGTTCGAACAGTAGCGGTTTGTGGCTCGAGTTATTATGGATGCTGTTTGGTGTGTTCATTATGTTTAAAAGAAAACAAATGTCGCGTTATTACTTTTATATCGAAGGTTCGGGACGCTGCTCTAACGGCGGTAAAACCAATAAGAAGACCGGGAGCGACCCTTAAAGTTATCACAAACATTTACGTTACAAATGTAGGCGCAAGTTGCAATTGGTCAATCCATAAAACGGGACCAGTTCACACCAAAGTCTGCACAAAACCAATAAAATTCTGCATGTACCGACCAAACACTAAACAAGCAACAAGCTGGAATGCCAAGTCGACGCGGTGGTTGCGTTCGAAACGGCCAAAAAATAAAAAGGTGTTCCAGGATAGTTACAAACGCAAAGCAACTAGGATAATCGAAGTAAAATAAATAAAATAAATAAATAAAAAATTAATGAATAACATATGGTGACGAAGCAGGGGGGGGGGCAGTGGTTCTCAACCTTTTTTACTATAGTAAAAAATATGCATATATGCGACCCCCTTTAGAGATTTTCTAACACCACGCGACCCCTTTACAGGGGGGGGGGACTAGGATAATCGAAGTAAAATAAATAAATAAAAAATTAATGAATAACATATGGTGACGAAGCAACAAACCAAATCAATGACAGAATAGGAAACAAATAAGCAAGAAATACTGATCGCAAAAAAAGAAATGAATAACATAGTGACGAAGCAACAACCAGAAGCAGTGACACAAGTGAAAGTTATTAGTTTTTACTGAATAAACAACACAATTTTAACCGGATGAATTTACCCAAAAAAATACGCTTATCTTTCTTGCTGTAAAAAATCTCGGACTGTAGCATTGTAGCAGCGCAGAGTTGTAAACGGGCCTGAAATTGGAGCCCGATACCTGACCCGAACCCGAAAACAAAATACCTTATCATATTGGCATTTTCTTCCATAATAGCCCATATTAAAGGAATTGGTACAGTTTCCCATATCATAACAGTGGCAAGACTAATAAATTGTTTGTATTTGTGCTGGACACCAAACATTGTTTACGACTCATGTTAATAGGTCAGTGACGAACTAGAATTTAGGTCTATTATAAGTGGTTTAGACCAGGGGCGTGCAACATACGGCCCGCGGGCCAGTGTCCGGCCCGCGGCACCTATTTTCGTGGCCCGCGCAGACTTCAAATTACTCTCCTTATTATGAATATTTTTTACCGTTAGAGCATGGAATGTTGCTGTTTGTACACCATCACTGGTATTTTTGGACCTTGTACAACATCACACCATGATAAGGTTTTATCCACTGTGACGACATATTCCCGTTATTGCATCATAGTGTGCATTATGAAAGAACTGCCTTTCTAGCAATGATTCAGTAACATGATTTATAGGTGCAGTAAATATATTGAGATTTACTCTACGAAAAGGTTAGCAGATATCCCATTGATCAAAGAGTAACTTGATTGCGTGCGCCTTGCTTTAAACAAACCGTTTTAAAAATGTACATGATGTTTTATTGTCTGGCTCTCAGCATTATTTTAACTGTAAGTTGTGGCCCACTGCGATAAACAGTTGCACGCCCCTGGTTTAGACCAATTCGCGTGAAAACGATTAGTCAGGAAATGTTTTACAGACCATAACATGGGAACGTCATAACAGTGTACTTTGAATCTTTGTTTTAAGCTGCTAAATAACATGTTTTGCGCATTTAAAATTTTAACTTCTAATAAAAATGTCAAGATTTGTTGTTAAAATCATAAATGACATGCAGTAAAAGTCACCTTTCGTAAAAGCCAGTAAATGTCCAAATAATTTCAGCTCTAAACTACACAACTGGATTCTATTGCTGATGATAGGAACAACCGGTCAGACTGTTTTTTTCTCAAGTAAACATTAACGCCAGTCGCATATATGGTGTTGATGGTTTAGCTCAGTGGAAATAGATGCGTGTGTAATCTATTGTCACTTTTACGTGTAATTAGTAGGGCAAGTTTTTGCAACTTTTGCAACTCTTTTTACAGCTTCCGGCAGCTTCCTAAATACTCGGAATTTATGTAGTATATGATGTTATAGGCTGTTTGTAGGAATTTTATGTTGCAACTTTTTGCAACTTTTTGCTATTTTTCGTGCAACTTTTGACTGCAACTTTTATCAAGTATTGCGCGAAATATAAAGGAGTGATTTAAAAAACATGCTATAAAACTATTTT